>SNQJ01S0015307.1:85701-112793 GCA_010110895.2 Picea sitchensis | reverse complement strand
CTCATGCACACATGGGAAGAATCAACTAACCTTTTTATCGACGGTTGAAGTAGATCCTCCGTTGAGCCTTTATCTCCTTGCTGCTGCTGCTCCTTCCACGAAGCTTTCCTGCAAACAAGACAAAACTATACATGCATGTTATTGATCTACTAGGGGGTTAGAGATAAAACACAAATCAAATAACATAGATCAGACTTATGTATTCGGGACGGGAAAAGTATCTTTTTCATTAATCTCAATATGACTCAACTTACAATGATTTTTTAGATCGGCCACCGTTCCTCGATCCTGGTCCTGGGCTCCTCCTCTTCTTTTTGTCCTCCAACTGCTGTTGCTTGAGTTTCTCCTAAAGCTTGAGGCAAAGATAAAGGGTTGGGACAAAACTGACTTGGTAATTTGGCAGAGTTTCTTTGCTATGATTTTTCCCCCTTGAATAGTACCCCTACCCCTCCTTTTATAGGCTAGAAGGAGCTAAGGTTTTAGGCGAAATCTCGGCCATGCATGGCTGGGAGTTCCAGTTAATTGACAAAAAGCTCTTCGTCATGGCAAAAACTTTCCTGATTTTTTGCTTTGTTAGGTAAACGCGGGCTGTAGTGGGCCAGCCAGCGTTCACACACATGCTACAGAAGGCCTGCCAGCGTCCCAACGCGCCCAGTGTTAGGTTAGGGCGCGGATTACTTGATTTAGGAGGTTTTTGAAGAGTTTGATCAGCATGGCTTTGGCAAGGAAAGGCAATGAGTAGGCCTGATGCCAGGTAAGCAGGGATAGTGCAATTTAGGGTTATAACATGCAGTCTCCTCAACTGCATTTTCTTTCTATAGATGGGAAGATCATCATGATCTCCCATGTCATCTCCCTCATCTACTTCCAACCTCACCTATTGGATGTGCAAGCTCTACACTATCACCCTTCTCTCCAGGGCTTCAATCTGTTCACACGGATCAGTGAAGCTCGTGTTGTCTGCCTCTTCTTCTTCAGCTTTTGCAAGCTCCAATGTTGCAGTCTTTTTAGCTTCTTGGCTGAAAATATTGAGCCACTCCTCATAATGCTTATCTTCTTCCCCTACTTGGACAGCTTCTAATGTATGCTAAAATTATTCTTCCCTGACAGTCACATTTGGTTGTCTTTCTCCTACTATTGTTGCTTCATCTGCAACAGACTTCTACCTCCTCTAGGCTAAGTGGTAGGAATATCTGAATTCCCCCAATCATTAAAAGACTTCTTCGATCTTCCTTTTCTGTCAGCTTCTCTGGCTGATCCAAATCCATCTCTGAGCTCACCTGCTCTGTCAGCTCCTCGGGCTAATTAGAACTCACCTCTGAGTCCATGAGACTCTCGAACAGTCCTCTCTCTATTCCCATGCCCTCCTGGCAAATTGGAAACTTTATGTTGCCCTCTTGGTAGTGCATGAGATCCCGCAGTGACCTCATATCATTTCCCTCATGGCAACATGAAATTCTCTGGTTGTCCTCCTAATAGTTCATGAGATCCCAAAGAAATCTCAACTCCTTGCCCTCCTGGTAGTTCTTGAGATCTTCAGTTGATCCCAATCCATCCTCATCATCACTGAGATTTCTCCCTGTCTCTGGTTCACATACCTGAACTGTCTCCTCAGGTCGGTCAAGGTTTTTTAGCATGCCTCAACCATCCTCTTAATAGTCTACACTGTCTTCTAGCCATCAACTCCTTGACTGGCCACTTTACCTTCGACTTCCTCATGGGCCATTCATATACCCATCTCAACTTGGCATTTTGCTGCATCCGCAATGCAAGCTTTTCTATATCCACCCTTATATCAGTGATCTCTTCATCTATTTCTTCTTTGCTCATCAGCTCTGGGTTTTTCCTTCCAGCATATCTATGGACTTCAATAACCATCTTGCTATCTATATTCCCTCCTAGCAAATCTGCTGATGTCACTCTTCAATAGTCATCTACAAAGTTCCCAATACTCTATCTTCCTTTGCCTTCTCCCTCTGCATGAAATATACAAACAAAGTTCTAGCTCTAATACCACTTGGTGGTGCGACCCTGTGTAGGTCATACCTCAGCAGATCATGCACCTAACCTTCCAGTCTCAAGGATTGTTCATTCACCTTTCTCCGAGATGAATTAGCTCTTCCATTTCCCTGCTGGAATCTCTGTCAATTCAATCCACAGGTCCTTCTTCTCCCCTTAAAGCCTTTGTATACACGACCGTGAATTTTCCTCGACAGAATTTCGGGTTTCAGAACTTCTTAAATCCCGATGTCACGAGAACCACTATCCCCGCGATCTCCCGATCACCGAATTACCGAAATGCCATAACACATCTTCAGCATTTATCCCTCTAGGATATGTCTTGGCCCACATGACTATCCTTCATATGACCACAACCTTATTTCAGGGTTTCACAACCCAAGCGATGGACCTCCTATCCTCTTGACCCCCGATGTACTGATATGCGAAATGTCAATTGGCAATTTCCCGACCTTCCTCTCCTTTCGGGAAATCTCCTGAAACTCTGGATTGCTACCACACATCCCCTCAAGATGGACAGTCCTCCTTCATTTTGTGATTTACGACCCCAAGTGACATAATCCCCTATCAACTTGAAACCCTGGTAGCCGAAATACCAACAGGTTTCTCGATCTCTATCATGTGTCCCCAACGGATGGATGGCTCAGATGTTTTCGAGACTTCGCCAGGTGTGAAGTCGAAATACTCACATTTGTGAGTCCCGGTGCCCAAATCTCTGAAACGGATGATCTTGTGAAACGCGTCTTCCCTCAGACAGATGGTTGCGATCTAATTCACTATTTTGGGACTATTGATGTGGAGAGTCCCAAACTCTTGTCCTCAGGACTCCTGAACTCCTGAATTCTGAAATATCGATAAGCCAATGCTTTTCAGGACTTTCATACCCTTCGCTCATGAAGGCTTTAAATCCCTCGCAACTCCTGTCAGATCCAACGGCTGATGGGTATTTGGATCAAGATTCGTCGATCCAAATCCATCCTTCCTGTGTGCTCCTCCTACTACTTCCTAGACATAGGGAAAATCCAATGGTCCAGATGTTCTAACTGAATCCAACGACAACTGTACTCCCCCTGAGCTTTGGTGCTTTCTTCTGATGCTTGGAAGAAATTCCAATGTCCAAAGGCCTCAACCTCATATTCTTTTCTCTGCGAGCTCCATGACTTTGAGTTCTTGCCTGTGCGTATAAAAATGCTACTCCTCCTGAGCTTACTCCTTTCGAATCCTCAAAGGATTCTGCGACTTCTGCGCCTCTGCAGAGTCTTTGCACACAAAGTGATACTCCTTCTGAGATTTATTGTCACTCAAACCTCTAAGGAAATAAATCCTTCTTCCTTTCTCCTACAGATGGAGAATCATATGTTCTCCTGGCACTCTGTCTGCTCAAGCAACCTATTGCTGAGTCTTCAGGGTGTCCAGTAACCTTGTGAATATCCTTCAGTGAGTTCTTCTTCAAATTTATAGAACTCAATAGAGTCCTCTTCCTGTGCCTGTTTGCACACTGACTCAATGCCCTCCTGGCAGAATTGTACAGAAATCCTTAGAGCTTCTGTCTTCTTCTGAACTCACAACAAAGTTCTTCCTCAAATGAAACCTGTGCATATGCTCAATGCCCACTTCGCAGAGCTTTACAAAACTCACAGGAGTTTCTATTTGCAACTGTGTTCTTCTCCACAACCTTGCCTCCTGAGGTGTTCATCAACCTCCAAGGTCTTCCCTGAATTGATGATTTCAGCTTCTGTGCCCTCCTGGCATGTCTTTGTCTGAATCCGCAGAGTTCAGAAGTTCTTCTCTGCACTGGTATTTAGAGTCCACAATACTCTGTCACACCCTCCCGGCATGAAACCTTAAAGAACTCCAAACCTGAAAATCAAAGAACCCAACAGATAGCAGAACGTATATGTCCCTGCAAATGCATACCTAACATACTTCTATAGCATAAATAGAACACACATAGACATTCAATCAACATAGAAATACTTGCAGGAAAAACTGCTTCTGTTTGTGTTAATAAAAATGCCTCTTTACAAAGGTGTTCTGAGCGCGAAATTTAACAAGGTCTTGGTTCTTCTCTTGCTCTCCTAGCTCTCCTCAACTCTATCTTTTTTTTTTCTACTACAAAAGAGATCCAAAGATCTTTTACATGAGGGGACTCTTCGAGCTCTTCCCTCCAATCTCACCTACCCTATTCAATTACATTGAATGGGTTGTCTAGTCCAGAATCGGATCTAGATTGCATCCTTACAAACATTAAAGGCCTACCTACACTACAGCCTATGAAAAGCACGACCTCATGGCTCAATAGCCTATAACATTAATTACATCCAAATTTCAAATTTTTAAATGGGGCTGCACCTCTTCTCCCTTTGAATGCATGCGCTGACGTGGCTAGCTGGCTGGCTGACTGACATGGAGAGATGCTCCTGCATCAAATCCTTTGTTGAAACATACAAAAAATAAGTCGAAGAATCCATTTTCAGTAAGTCCTGACACCTTAAATGTTAAAATATATCCACATTAAGTGGAAATCATAACAGTGGAGTGAACCCTATGCAATACAGTAAGAGAATACTCTGAAATTGTATGTTGTGGCTTCAATTTTTTTCATTCTATATTTATATTATTTTTATTTGCCATGGTTACAATATGCTTCAGTCACAAAAGATATACAAACTTACCAAAACAACTGCATGCAAACCTCAGTGAGCGTGTAGGGCAATTAAAATGGAAAAGAATTTCCAAAAAGCCTTACATATTGACATAAAAGCATTAGGCATTTGGATGGAATGTGCATTGCATTGAAAATCAATAGAATTTATCCTTCAATTATGTTATCACTTCGTAATTTCTTTAGTATGAGAAAAGAAACCCATAGGTAACCACAAAAAAACTTTAGAAACTGGAATCTGACCCCTCTAGTCTCAGAGAGGGCTCTCTCCCAAATCATTCATTAAAATGACTGATTTGATTTTTGGTTCTTGAGGTTAGGTCCTTGGATTGTGAGTAAATTTTTGGATGGGATTTGATGTTAAAGCCTATGAAAAATCCATTGGGCATGGAGTCAAAAGGTTGAAGATTATGAATTTGTGGGTAATCTGTCAATTAATGGGAAAACACTTTAGAGGAAATATAGACACTAACTATGTCCTGGTTTAATTTAAATGTCGTTGTGGTAGAAAGGACGAAAGTAAAACATAAATCAACACTTTAAGAAATCAGATTTTAAAATTTCTTAAACTATTTTAGCGGAAGAAAACACCATTGATATTCTAAACTATGTGATAGAGAATCAACATGATGAATTCTAAAACAATATTTTAATTGAATATCATTCAGATATGGAAAGAGAAAAATAAACTGAAAGAAGAACATACACTGAAGTGAACATGCTACACAGTCACTAGCACATGAATCTTTGATGTAAGACTGGATCCCTAAAGCCTTGGATCACCCAACTTTATTAATTCTTCAATAAAATATTACAGTACAAAGACTCTCAGAATACTCAATTCATCAAACTTTCTCCCACCCTTTTTACATTATGTGTTACAATATTTATAAAAGCCAACGAAATTCGGTTTGAAACTGATTTGCAAAACTAGAGAAAAGTAGTTCAAAAAATCATGATCCTTGAGATATTTCAGCAAATTTATCCTTGTCTTTGCCCCTTTGACCTTGGTAGTGTCTTAATATGATTGGCTTATGTCTAGACCCATACTTCATTGACAATTGGATGGTCATTTACTAGGACCTGGAAAATTACATTTAGTTTTACCCAATCTTACTATTTCCTTCCACTGTAATTCAGAAGGAATATCATAATCCATCATTTCTTTTATTAATATTTCTAAAACGATGTAAGAGGCATATGACATGAAAGGCACGACGAATTTTATTATCTTAAATTTATTCAAAATTTCAAAATCTATGGCTAACGTTTCTACCATAGTTTCCCCCTTTAAAACTTCATCTAAGTCTTCAAACCTAGAGTGATCCATCCTCACTTGTGTCAAGAGTGCATTGTAGGAATCATGTTCGTGTAAATTTTCATTTCCATCCCAGAATGATGGAATAACTTTGATAAATAGTTCTTCAAACAAATCCTTAAAATCCTGAACACTCTTTTCCAATTGGGATGCTTTATTCTGGACTAAATTCGAGAGGTTGTGCTTGGTTATGATTCTTCTAGCCCATATTATCAAATAAGTTCTATATTTGACCCCAATTGTCTACAAACTTGATGAAGGCACTATATTAAGGAGATTTATAGCGTTCTGGGCCCATTCTGCTAGTCTTTTTTTATAAAGTTTCATTAATAATTGTGCATCTATGTTTAGCCAAAACTGTATTGTTGTCCTTATCATTAACCAAATTTAGACATGTATTGAATTTTTTAACCTCAACTGATATGGGGTATCAGATGATGTGCATGGATCCTTGTAACAAACTTTTTCCTTTAAGCCTGGAGTTTACCTTATTCACCTTTTCATGAAGGAATGCATTTAGCTTTTTAAGTTGTGATACTCTTTCATCTCTTTTCTGTGCCTCTTGTTCCATTTTCTTGATATTCTCTTTCAATTCTTTTATTTCCCCATTCTTTAAGCTAACCCGAGACATTGCCTAGACAATGTCTCCAGTGCCTAATTTTCTTTCAGTAGTAGAGGGTGTAATAGAGCGTACAATATTAGACAAAGCTATGACTCTAGTTTCCATTTTTATATTTTCTTTTGACCATTCTAATTTTTCCTTTTCCATTTGCAGAAATTTAGCCTGGAAATCTAGTGATTTCTTATTGAAAGCTTCCTTTTCCTTTTCCAATGCTACAAGTTCTGCAATCTATGGATTCTCTGTATCAGGCATTTTCAACTTTTTCTTCAGGATGTGAATCACTTTTTCTTTCTCATCTAGCAAGGCCTTCATTGCTTTGGGGCCATCAACTTCAAGTTTCTTTATTTGAATCTGCCATGATTTACTTGCTTCTTTTTCCTTCCTGAGTTGACCTTCAAGCTTGGCAACTAGTGATGTTAATTTTGCATTTTTCAAATTTAAATTTAAATAATTTGAATATAGCAGGTCACTAGCCTGCTTTTGGAATTGAACCTTATCCGGGGCACTGATATTATCATACTTTATTTTTATCTCATATACATTATCTTCTTCTGCTATGGAAATGTTAAATGTTTTCCTTTCTATGTCTCTGACTATGAATAATGAAGACTTGTGATGGGAAGTTTTCTTTACCCCGGGCATTAGATTCATGATCTCACTTAGTGATTCCTTTCTTTTTTATGCATACCATTTAGATAAATCTTCCTTTGACTGGTAGGCTTCCTATGAGGCCTGAGAAAAATAATATTTCAGGCTATGGAAGGCTCCTGAACTACCTTCACTTTCCAATTGACTATCTCTAGATTCAATTGCACTTGTGCCACTCTCCACCATGTCTAAACCTATTTGTTTTGTAGGCCCTTCATGCTCCAGATATACATACTCATATGTCTAGATGGTTTTCATTTTCTTTATGGAAGTGTGTTCAGGGTCTATGTCAATTGCCTCTGAAACAGTCCTCTTACTCTGTGTACTAGATTTTGGAACCTTAATTACCACCTTTGGAATACTTTGTTGTGTTGGTGCCTTTTGTACAGGGGCTTCAACATCCACACATTCTTCAAGATTTACAAAATTCTCCAAGCCTTCAATAGGCTCATGCTCATATAGATCATTCTTGTTCATTTTCCTCCTTCTAGATATGATTCGATGAGGATCATATCTTTTACCTCGCATTTGTGCAAAAACCAAAGCTTTGAGATTTTCCTCAGCCTGTGCTAGACACGTTCTGGATTTTACAATGAATGGGCCAATAACAAAAGGAAACTTTATATTGATTTCTCTTTGATATTTGATGAAATTTTCAGTTTCACAGATCATTTTCTATCTAATGAACTCTAGAGAAAAAAATTGCGGGAGAAAAATATGGGAAACAAATAATTAAACTCCTGAAAGCCATATACCCATATTACTGTAGAATTTATGAAAAGGGTCCAGTCTCCTATTCTATATTCTGGATTCTACAGGTGAATTCTTATTTATTCAATAGCTCTGGGTAGTTTAACATTGAAAATCATCTAGTAAGCCTTTGACATGCCTTTATTGATAAAAATTACTGAATTCATCATGTTTCTTTCAATAGATATTGATTCTTCTTCAGGGATCTCTGCATTGTTGCAGGTGAGAAAAATCCTCATCAGATATGTATAGTATCTGAAGTGTCTAAGAGAGTGGAATTTCACTATTTGTTTGTGGATGGTATCATCCAGGAACTCATCAAAATTAATACAGAGAACTTGACATGACTCTGACTGGAATAATTTGAGATGGAAACCTAACATGAGATCAACTACACATCTATCACTATGAATACCTAAAACATGACTTAACAAAGATAAGACACATTGAACCTTATTGGCCATGATATCGATGCTTAAGGGCACAGAAATACTTTGTGGGAACCGATAAATATTGATAATCATTCTTAAAAACATAGTTTTAATCTCTGGTTGACACTCCCTATAGACTCTAATCATTTATTCCTCATAAAAAGGTTTAGAATTCTCAGAGAAGACTTAGGAATTTTTAATGACTCTCTGACTGACACATCATCAATTTTACACAAGACTTTAGACCCCTTTTTATCAAGTACAACTCTTTCTAACTATGAGTATTTTTCTATACACCATCCTATAAATTCAGGAAACTGGAAACACAATTTGGTTGCATACAGAATGAGAGAAGCTTGGATAGACTCCAAAAATGGTAAACCTTTCCCTCTAGCATCAACTAAGTTACTTATTAATTGAGAAATAGGGGCAACAATGAATTGAGGGTCACAAACATCATTATCTCTATTGATTAGGGATTCTTCATTATTTTCTAGGCTTTGTTCAGATACTTCGAGAACGATGGGATCCATGGCAGTAAGACAAAATACTTGGTAATGGCGATTATAAAGGCTCTAAGAATTTAAAATTTGATCGAAGGTGACAGTTGCAACAACTCCAATAGTTCCCACTTTGACAAAGATAAACAAAAATAAAACTCACATCAACTCTATAATATTCAACTTTTCGGAGCGACGAGTCAACGGTTTCAATGTAAACCACTTTCTGCTCCATAATCGTCCCCGTGCTGGCATGTATTTACCTTCAAAACCCATGGTTTTCATTTCAGAACCAATTTATGGAATTGACCTCCGTGCACTTTCCAGGCTGACAATGCACACCAGTCGTTGATCTGTCTTGATCACAAATGTGACCATTGATATTTGATTTCTTTCCATTGTTGCTGTTTTATAACTCCTTTTGGCCAATTTAAACTATTCTTCCATATTTAACATCCCTCCAGATGTATTCCAAATCATTTCGCGTCTCTACTAAAATTTAAAGTTGATTTTTATGAACTTATTAGGAAAATGATATATATATATCACCCTCCTATCCATAAGAGAGAATATATATTTCTCATGGTTTACATATTCAACAATAATTGGCTCACAATGAATGGAATATGTCAGAAGCGATATTTGAGCCTGGGTGGGGAGGATAAAATTTATCCTCCCAAATCTTCGAGCTATACCTAATTGAATGTGTGTGTATGGATGTGTCTAGATTTAAGCGTAGGTGGGGAGGATAAAATTTATCCTCCCAAACCATCGAGCTAGAACCAATTGAATGTGAGTACACACACATGCTTTAATTTCCCTACAAATAAAAAGTTGATTTAACTCCTTTGGAGATCCTCAATCACTTATTATATAACAATAAATAAAAAAATGTTACTACAATTATGACCACCATAGAATTTTTGAGATGTTGAAAATTCTAGGTGTGCTCATATTGTTTCTTTTGTCCCATAACTTGGTTGTTTCTTTTAGAAATTGAGTTTTATCTCTCTTGGCATTGGGATGTGTCATGAGTATTACACCTCTTCCATACCACTTCTTTCCCCCATTTTAGATTTTCCCCTTGTTATCGAGTATAATTACTCCCCTTTTGCCACCCTTTGTATATGTTACAATAATATATTTTAGAAAAATGATAGTAAGAGATATTTCATTTAGAGGATAGGTTGGTTTTCAATTTGAAGATTTGATTCCTTGTTTATCTGGCCAAGTCTTTGAACTTTTTCTAGCTAGTAATTGTTGTTCACAATAAATTTCTCAAATTTAATAAGTAATATGGATCTCATCTTGTGTTAGCAATGATTTTTCGATTAATTAATATTTCTCCCATTGGGATTCAATTATTTCCAAAGATATTTTTGTGTTCATGCCAATGTTAATGAAAAAAATTGGGGTTGCATCCAAGTCCATGAGATTTTTTAGATACCCAAGTGAATATGGAATGGAAACTTCTAAGGAATTGTTAGATAGATTCAATGAATCGAGTGTAGTGCAACTTCCAAGTGTTGGTGGAATGACACTGGTTAATAGATTGGTAGAAATGTCTATAGCTAAAGAATTTTCAAGTTTCTCTTTCTTTAGAGGTAAGCATGGAATAATTTCCTTTGGTGCTAAAGGAATACTCTACAACAAAATAATAAATACTAGAATAAATATCATAGGAGTGTATAGAGGTCATTTGTGTAACACACCCAACCCCCTATCCACTTTTAGGCTGGTGGGATGTTTGATTTTCATCTTCTTTGAACTCGGGATGAGTATTTAGGTTCATTGGTGCCTATTATTTGTAGTTTATACTTGGAAGTGGTATCTATATCTCATTCATTTCAAATACTTTATTGCATAATTATGGTTATGCTTATACTATGATATCCAAGGGATTACTTATACACAACCACAAAAACCAAGTTGAAGTATTAGATTAGCTGTGTGAATCATATGATATGATGAAATAAAGGGAATCATATATGCTACATACTTGGGTGTGGTTCATTAGATAGAATTAATGGCCCCATAGTGGCCCACAAATGATGGTAATGTAAAAATAAATAAATAAAAGGAACCTTAAGAAGTCATAAAAAGAAGAAAAAACACAAGACATGCTTGATCTTTGATATTCTGATGTGTACCATTGCATTCATACAACATCTAGAGCATCTACAAATGTGAGAAATGCATACTGTAGTAAATAAAAACATAATTATATTTATTTTTTAGTAAAAACCAAAAAATACTTTTAAGACATGTCAATAAATCCTAATAGAAATTAAAACCGACAAGATTGCAAATAGTAAACACCATTGATATTCGTTTTTGTAAAAACCATATGAGAGGATATTAAATACACACACACACACACACACACATCTCATATGAGATTATATGAATAATCTCCTCTTCGTTTCGAGAATAATTTATTGGAGCCATCTGATCTTGGAGCAAACCTCCCTCAATCTGAAGGAGCAACAACGAAGTTAACATTGACTATGTTGTTGCTCCGTTGGATTGAGAAAGGTTTGCTCCAAGAATAAACGACTCCAATAAATTTTTATCTACTAAACAGAGCCAAACACTTGAGGCTCGAAGCTCCTATGGCCCTCACCCCCTCCCCCTCCCCTCCCTCTCACATCAATCTCAATTCCCTAATACCCAATCTATATTCTACTAAAAAATATGCATTAAAAATATTCAAAATTGATAAAAAGTGATTGCAAAGCTATAAATGAGGTTTATCATTCAAAGGCATATGTCATAAAAAATAATTTTTATAAATGAGATTTATCATTCAAAATATGTTACAAACATACTATCTATATAATGTACATCTATTTGTCTTATAAATTTATTATACATCATCAATTTATTTTAGTCTTCTTTTGTCTTTTCTAGTTCTTAAGTAATTCATCCATGTCCATGTCTTCGTTTACTGGGTTCTCTTCAACAACTGATCTTTCTTCATTCCTTTCATGTCGAGCACGCCGAGTCTCATACCCACGGTGTGGAGGTTGTTGTGAGGGGCCATCACCTACAAAAAAAAAAAACATTAAATTTCTATGGCCAATTTTTAAATATCATTGAAGTAGTTCATTAAAATTTAAAAAAAACTCTGCAATGTAATTATTTACGTGTTGGTCCACTAGTCAATACCATTGGAATGACTGCCCTATTCTCCTGATCATCTTCAGGTTGAGGAGGCTCAACTATGACATTCTCTACCATTGAAACAACAAAATTTATAATGACAAAATCGTAAGTATATGATTAGAAATGCAAAAATTATAAGTACAAAATTTGTAAGTATAGAATTATTAAATATATGATTAATATACAACCATTTTACCATCGTGGGCCTCAGTCACAAGAACATATTGGGGCTGCACCCCACTGGGATGGGGTTAATGGGGAGCACCATGATCTTCTGGTCACGTTGCACTAACAATGCTTTGTTGTCTAGTGCTAATGGTTTCATTTATAGTGTTGCTCCTCTGATTAAAACAAAGTAAGACATTAAAGTTATGGATGATATCAAACATTTACATATTTTATAAGTAATGAAAGGTTAATGTAGACTGATTTTTATTTACTTTATCCCACAAACTAGATCTTGGGGTCTTCCCCATGCTTTTTCTACGATCAACCACAACTTTATAGTCGTACTTGTAACCAAGTTGGAGGTCTTCCTCTGTGGTTTTAGTTCTGAAGTCGTCGCCCTACATTGCATAAGAGCATGTTTTTTTAATGTTTTTGGCTGCAATAAACTGAAATTTGTAAGTTGATACAAATAATATTCTTAAGATGTTTGGGTACTTACGATTTGTGATTGTAACCTCGAGTATTCACCCTAGCCTAGCTTGTGTTTTCCATGTTTGGAAATCCTTTCTTTAGTTTCCTTCGAAGTGTCAGGAAACCTATCATCAAAATTTTCAAGTATGTTATATACCACACTTTTATTTAGATCTAAAGAAAATTAAAGGTATTGAAATCAAAATATTGTAATTTACCTTGGGGTATCGGTTATCTTTTCTCCTGAGTTTTTCAATATCTTTTCTTTTGCATCATCAACAATCACCTTCCACTCCCTATAGAGAATCGATGGAGGACGCTCATACCTAGGGTTTCCTACCAATCTTCATTTATAAACATCCTATGTATATTTTAAATATTTGCCTGCTGTAGAGGTGACCATTTTTGTATTGAACGTGTATACTCCAAAGAGGCCTTCGTGACAATACATAATTTCTTTTTTGAGGTTGGAATTCTGGAAATTCCACCTCATGCATAAGGTTTCCCCCAAAATAAACAAGGCCTTGCTCTCCAGGTGCCTATAAAAATGGTCATTTCCTACACATAAAAAGATATGATCATTAATTTAAAAATAATAATCTATATGATTTGTGTATGATATGGAAAACATGAAACCGTTAAAATATAAAAAACTACCCGGGAGTCTTAATTCTTAAGCCTGTTATCATCGACCAAAAATGTGCACAGAAGGGTCCTCGTGCTGGTCACACATCTAGCTCCAGGAAATGCAACCATGTCAAACACATCATCAACCCCATCTCTGTCACCACCTCTAGAGCTTGATCGTTGTGTGGATTCCTGGAGGTTAGTGTCATGGCTCCTATCTAAATTAGGTGTGGAAGATGGAGAAGTAAACAATACTCTAGCATCTATATGATAGCCTATGTCATCACTATGTGGTGTCTCTGTAGCATCACTACTACCAACATCGAGCTGAATAGGCTCCAAAACTCTCTTTATAAAAAAGAAAATGTTTTTTTTGTGAGATAATGTAAAAGTCAAAAAACATAGTTTCATAATTGAACATATGAGTACATTAAAAAAAAACACTTTAAATTATGGTTATTACCTTATATGTGTTAAGTTGTGACATAAGGAGATTGTTCCTTTCTAGGACGTGAAGAGTTTGATTTAGACGGTCTAACAATATATCAAGTTCATTTTTCTCTTTAATGATATTTCTTTTTATTAATACCATTGGATCAGGGGATGAATACATCCCCTCCTCATCGACAAAATCATCATCAACATGGCCCACCGACTACATATAATTTCAACATGAAAATAAATGTTATTTCAGTTATATAAACAAATGAAATAACTGATCACCACACAAATAAAATTATATAAATAAATAATAAAATTCACGTAAAATGACAGTCGAATTTGATAATCAATTACATGTTTTGTAGCTGGCCCTTTTCCATGATCATCCTTCCACATTATAATATAATATAATTAGAACCCCCAAATAGTGAGTAGTCCATCCTCATCTTAGTTCCAATTTTTAAATTTCTTTTTCTATATTCAAAGTTCTAAATATATTTTTTATATCTTTAGTTTTGGATGCACAATTAGAGGGTGTAATTACATAAATTAGTAGGGGCACTCATGCATTTGGATTCCCAACTTACTAAAGGTTATGAATCTCTAGGTGGGTTTCACCTAGAGAATGGTGAGAGGAAGAACACAATTCCACCTGGAGCTTAAAGACACATAGGGAGGATTTTTTGGATGCCCTCAATGAGGAATATTACCATGTGGGGAGCTACATGGACCAATACACCAAATGATTACAACTCCACTAGGGTCAGGATCAAACTATGGGACTATACCAACACCTTCCATACCTTTACTACAAACTTAGACAACTAACTAGTATAGAGTTCTAAAATATTGAAGACAATTTTAAATGGGGAAAAATTAAATAGATACAATGCTTGAAGACGCCAATATTTATTTTAAAGAGAGAAATAAAAAATATATAGGTTAGTTAGGATAAGGGTGGTTACCACTTTGTATTCAAAAGGTTTTTGGTCAAATATCGAAACCCTTAACCATATTAGAAAAATGTTATAGTTCAAAGTTTACTATTTTGACATAAGCAAAGAAGAATGGGTCTACAAGAATGAATCCTTGTGAAAGGTGATATGGGGAGGCATATTAGTGTCAAATTATTATATGAAGAGGTCAATATGGAATCAACAAGGTACAAATCCAAGAAATTAGTTAGATAAATAAGGAAACATTCAAATATAATGATTAAAAGGAATTAGCATGGACCCAAAACCCTTGCACACACTGTTATCGGACAAATTGGGAGGTGCGGACACTAACAAATCTCCCTAGATCCACCTAGATCTAGAACAAAATAGGAGAGGACACGACTTTTTCCCTAAGTTGTAATCATTGAATCTACTAATAAAAAGGAACGAGTGGCATACCTTTGTATCGCTTCCTTAGATCTCTGTTGTTCCCACTTTGCTTCGGTGCTCTTGTGAAATCGGGTCCAAGACAACAAAAGCCAACCAAAGTGAAGATAGTAAAGTATATTCAATGTCAACCTATGCATATGATCAATGAGTTACGCAATAAAATAAGAGTTATTTTATGGGAAAGGGACATGTCGTTGTATCACATTAAATTAAAGTAGAAGATACAACCTAATCGCCTTGATGTCACAAGCTTCCTTTGAGTGAACCTTGGTTCCAACACATACACTTGCTCTGCACTTGCATGAAGAATATCCAATACCTCTTGATAGACCAAATAGAGTCTTCAAGCTTCTATCCAAGTAGGGTTCTTCACACAATTCTTTCACCAATTCTTCATTCAATCTTTCTTAACCTTTTCCATGAGAAACCTTTCAATATATAGGAGAAGGAGGGATGGTTACATGGATGAGGGTGATCCCACCAAATCTGATAAGTCAATAGGATGCCAACCATGTGAATGCCAACTCATTTTCTAGAAGATCCCCTTCTAGAACCTTTGTGACCTCTTCTCTTTTCCAAGCTTAAAAACAGGTTCGCACCCTATCTATGGAGCAGACTATGAATAGTTTGCACCCTAAGTGTGGGTGGCCTATGAGATTGAAGGATTTTCACACCCTATAATATAGGAAACCTGGGAACTCATCTTAAAAATGTGTTTTTTGGAAGAAGACAACAATCACCTTTCTCAGGCAAAAATTCCTTGTTGGGAGCCTGAATACATCACTGTAGAGACATCACCAGAGTGACCAAAATCATGTGTAACAGAATGCCCCCCAAAGTATGAGGCTGGAATCTGTGACAACTGAAATACTTTGTAAATTGAGTGTGTGTGTCAGAAACTAGGAGCGCACCTAATCAGAAACCTATAAAAACCAAGCATTTGCAGAATATAATACCAGTTCTGAGGTAGGAATTCCCATACTCAAATCAAAAATGAATGGAACCATAAATGTAGGTCATGGCCACCAATAATACACCATGGATCCATGCTGTCAAAATGCTACATAGCCACCAGGAATACACTATGGATCTATGTGATAAGACTTAAATTAAGATGACATAGCCACATGACATACAAAGTGGATCTATGTGCCGATGCAAAGCATACATACTCCATCGCAACCTGGATCAAAAATATGAGACCCAAGGTATTCAATCCTGTCACCCGAAATTACGAATCTAGCCATGCGATTACATGTGATGAAGTCGAAAATGATAGAAACCACTTGATTACTGGTCATTGATGAAAATTGTTAACAAGTGCGAGGGAAATCACCATTAATGTTAATGACTCCCAAGGTACCAAAGTACAATCCGAACGAATGCGAATACATGAGTTGAAGTTAAGCATTCAGCGAAATCTCTCGATTAGGGATCAATGATGTGAACCCCTGTCGAAAGTGAAGAGACCCTCCATTAAGGCATGTAGGTTCCAAGGTACTAAATGATTTCTAAGTCTCGTTTCTAGATAATGAGTTGGAGTCGACGGAACAAGACTCGTCACAGGAGGGCCTTGATGTATCCCCCATCAATGACACAAAATAAGTAACAGATTTTGATGGTGAAACAGAGTATGAATACAAGTTGAAATAGACACAGGGAAGGTCGACATAGTAAGAACGGACAACTGCAGATGGCCAACTCAATAGAGAGCTCGTGTGAACTTCTCTTGAACATATGAACGACATGACCAAGGACTTGACAACACTGACTCAAAGATGACCCAAGATATAAACTTGTAGCAAGTCGAATGAGAGACAAATGGATTTCCCAACCCAGATTCAAATGGCGAATAGGGGGTGTCATGTTCAAGAGCGACACTTACTGCCATTAATATGAATACAAAAACATATCCCTTTCCCAAAATTTCCCCCACCATTTCTAGCGAGTACCTCTTTATTTTTACACGAGCTTGAGGAGGATAACATATGCTTGTTGATGTAATCTCATCCAATGAGTCCCTCGGAGTATATTTAATGAACCCTAGAAAGGAGTGGTTCGGTCCCATATGGGCCTTTCGATGTTTGTTTAACGAGTCCAAAGAAATGAAACTTAGGGGTTTTTCATGTTTTGAGAGTCTGAAAAACACTTAAAGAGAACTCTCTCAGTTCCTTTTTCATAAAATAGTTTGACAGGACTGAAAAAGTGATAAACTATCACCCATAGAATGTTTTGTTCAAATACTTTTACGAGCATGAACAAAACAAGGTTGCTCGACCATCTTTTCGTTTTTATGGAGTGTGAAAAGAGCTTAAAGGATACTCCTTTACGTTCGTCATTTTCATGTTACCATGACGAGTACGAAAATATGAGAAAAAGTATACTCGGTTACATTCTCATGTATTTTTGAGCACAAGAATGAATGAAGACTAAGCTCGAGTTTTTTCTAAAAATCCCTAAAAAGTAGTCGTATATGCGACAAAAAGAAAAATAACACTCGCACCCCATCGTTCAGATTTCGAAGTGGCGATACTTGCAGAAAACCATTCTCACAAGGCTATTAGGGCATTAGGTTTTATAGACAAAGTATAAAAAATCAATAAAAAATAGTAAAAAGTGAATAAACAGGGGTAAAAAGGGCTTTTCATCAATTCATTGTGATTTTGCGAAAAACTTGTCCAACATACCTCATTTTCCCCCAAATTTCTTTGCTCGATTGTGGGAGGCACAAGCGATCGTTTGGTGAAATATTTCAGTGAACGAGGTAAGCTCTTGATCTTTCAACTTTTCCATGGCTTATTTTTAGTTTTTATTGGCAATTTTTGAGTTTTTAAGTCCATTTTTAGGGCCAACCATGCGCTCAAGCATTCTCGTAGGTGGGCCTTGCGGGACCTATGAGAATCTAGGATTCTCATAGGTGGCCTTAAGGGAACCTGCGAGAATCTCACACTGTGGCAAAGGGCCACCTGTGGGGGATGAAAAATGGATTTTAAAGTTAACTTTTTCTCAAAACAATTATGAAAAAGTTTGAAACAAGTTGCTGACCCTTATCTCATGGCTCTTGTGCAAGTGTTTGACCATCACAATGATGGAGTGGAAAGAAAGATAACATGAGGAAGATGATGCCATTGTTGGGAATGACTCGGGTACAATCACTGCCCTCCGAGACTGTGGGCTATTGAAATTCCTCAGGATTTCAGGCATGAGAGCCCAACTCAGATTGTTGGAATACCTGGTCCACATGTGGGACATGGACCAACAGTTATTTCACGTGGGAGTCCATATGCTGACCCTAGATATCGAGGATATATATTTTCTAATGGGGTTGTCACGGCATGGATACCATGCTACTTTGACTGGAGGTAGAGGCGACAGACTCCCAATGAGCTAGTATGGTTGCCAATTTTGTTATTGGATAAATCATTACATGTAGAAACTAACTAATATCCCTAGATCCACCTAGATCTAGAACAAAACACACCAGAACATGATGCTTTCCTTAGGTTTTAAATATTAAATTTACTAACTAAAGAGAGACAGGTGACATACTGTTTAAATGTTGCTTCCTCTTTCCATCGCCATCCTAGCTCCGTTCCAATGCTCATACAATGATGAACCTGCAAAATAATGCAACCAACCAATGTGATAGTAATAGCATGAACTCAATATAAACCTATGTATGTGATCAAGGAATCATACAATAAAACACAACAAGCTTTATAGGAAAGAATCATATTACTGTATCATATTAAATGTGAAAGATAGATTACAACCATGGCCTTGATGTCGTAAGGTCCCTTCCAACTGTCCTTCATTCCCCACACACTTCCACTCCAAGAATTCTAAAAGCATAGATCTGATAATATTCACAATCTATCCTAACAAAGGAAAAACTCAAAGACACTCCAACCAAGCTAATAATTCCAAGCCAAATCCAACTTATCCCTTCTCCATGAGAGCTCCTCTCCTTTTATAAGATGAAGAGGATAAGGTGAGGAGGTTAGGATGATCCCAGTAAATCATGAGAGCGAGTAAGATCCAAACCATTCAGATTCCACCTCACCATGGAAGTTTCTCCTTCTAGAAGATTCGAGAAAATGCTCGTTTTTCCCACGTGTAAGCATTCTCTCACTCTGCCTATAGAGAAGATTGCAAACTCCTCATGACCTAGCTATGATGTAGCCTGCAAGAATCGGGCATTCTCACACCCTAGCTATAATGCAACCTGTGAACTTCCTTTTTTATAGGGTTTTTACAAAGGAAAATGCAACTTCTTTTCTCAGAAAAAGTTCTTCTCCCTTCTTTCTTCAGGAATTCAGGCCACTGACCCCTCTAAAGACTATAGATAGGTTTACATCATTAACGGTCATAGGGATGACTAAAATAATGTGTAACACACACCCCAAAAAAGGAAATTAATCAATGTCTAGAGGGAGTGCCCATCTTGATGAAGTCAAAAGGGGTACCAAGTGGCAGATTTGATTCTTTCCAGCAATGAAATAAGGATAAAGTAAAAATTAGATGAGGAGCACCCCATGAAAAAGGTGTTATAATAATTTCTTCCCACACATGATTTAGGAATGACCTAGCTAAGGAGAGGACACATGACAACTAAAACATAAGAACATGGTTTAAAGTTCATCTTGGAAGGAACGCTCCACCTTATAAGAAAATATAAAATGATTGTATGACATGATCAAGGATTATGTATGAAAACAAATAGGATTGATCCACTATCTCTAGGTTTGAATTCTTAATTTAATGAAGGAACATGTTATAAGAGAATGGTTTGAGGAAGCACTTCCAAGGAGAGAAACGTGTGGAAGCAAAGACTTTGTCAAACCCTACTTTGAGAATCTTTCCACCTTTATTGAGTGCCCAACTTTGAGGGGGTTTTCTTGGAGTTTATTGTGGATCTTGAAGAAGTTTAATAATATTTTATTTTATTTCGATACATTGCACATATACTCCTCTTTATTTCTATTTTACATATAATTTTTTATGTCTATGATTGTTTTCCTTAATAATTCCAATGACTAGGCAAGTGCCCTTGGTATTTGTCTTAATCCATAGTTAAGGGACATCCTTGAATAGGTTATTCCTTCTTATAATGTGATCACGATCCCAAAAGGGGGAAATAGGAATGCTCCTCTTTATTTGAGCCAACCCCTCTCCTCTTGAATCATTCGACTCCCTTATAGGATTCAATAGCCTCACAATTGTGAAACTAAGAAAGGTGCAACTCTATGTTTATGTCAATAAACATCAGGGGAATGACTATGTTAAATATCTATGAGTAATTTCCATCAACAAAATTTATATGCACAAAGGATCTTGAATCCAAAGACATTGACATGACCTCCTCATCCCTACGTTTCCTTGACCTGCTCATTGATATGATTTCTCTTTACCACTATTGTCTTCCTTATCCCATAATAAAATTAGGTTGGTGTGATCCATATTTTTAAAAGTTGGATCTCAATGCAAAAAAATCATGTTGAGAAGGAAGGCATGACGACCTTCTTCAGATTGATCAAAATGGAATGCTTAAGGGGGTTGAGATTCTTGGTGAATTATACCCTTCCTAAATGAATTAACATGATGGAATAATTCTCACTATGCCTGGCCATTATGCATGCTAACAACCACCCTCCCAAACACAGGTGAGAAAACATCATCAACTCGATTCATTGGATTTATTTACAATGTGAAGGTTTTCCAAATCAGTTTGGACAATAATGAAAAGTGAATGATGGTAAAATCCACTCATCATTCTCAAGTGTTCTTATAGTGTTACCTCTAGCTCGGTCTCCTTCACCCTCTGTGACTTTTGTCTCCTCTGGTGCCATGCCCTAGATCTCCTTCTTTGGTGTTCCCTCGTGCAGATCTCAGGGTTTGGGAAGCTATTCATGGTGTTCTCTCCTCAACTCTCCTCGTCTCTCCTCACTTGATCTCCTTGTGTGGTCTACTCATGACTTTCTCTCCTCACACGTGCGCAGGTTTGAAATGTAACTTTTTTTGTTTTTAGTTTGGATGGTTATATATAATTAGTATATATTATAACTATATAATATATATATATATATATATATATTATATAATTGATGTATATTATAATAATTAATATATTATATATTTAATTCCTAGGCATGGTTTGTGATTCACAAAAACAAATGTTATGGCCTAATTTTCCCAAACTATGCCCTTATCTCTACAGGTGAAATATTCCCTATGCATGACATGTAATGGCTTGTGGGGCCACACATGGCCCATGAGTGCCAAAGAAAAATTTCATGGAATAAGATCTTATAATTTGGCATTGGACCATGGCATAGGTAATGGGAACCATCATTGGTGTAACACCCTAGGTTTCGAACCCCCATTTTTAAATAATGTATTGTTATAATGCTGAGAGGCCTGAGTTCCCAAACAATTATTAAAGGGCTAGTATGCCCAAGAAATGTAATGTTTTGATCATTATTAATAATAAACACATCGCTAGCTTCTAGATGGACAAGGACTAGAGTTATAGGGGGCTATGATTCCACAAGAGAAGGGGATTGAGGGTCTAAATGTTTATTCCTATGTTAATTACCTTTTTTCCTAAGGCAGGGAATCAGTTACGTGAGATTCATGGGGAAGGATAGGAGTTTCTTGATTTCCCCACAAAAATACTTTAAACCATCCCTGGTATGATTGTGGGGTTGGTCGTTGGCTCGTATGCTCCGTCACTTCTACGTATACCATTATTTCCCTCATGCACTCGCACACACTCACTTACCCATTCATTTATCCCTCCTCACTTGCGTCTTGGCTTGGTAAAGGAAAAGGAACCGCCGAAGATTAGCCATGTGATAGTTGATTGTAATGGTCACTGGTGTAATCCAGCCATGACTTGGGGCCTACATGTATGAGATACATTGGCTTGTGCCCTATTTTTCTCACAACTATGAGTCCTGAGAGTTACAACATTGAGATTATGGATCAGCTATGCTGGAGGACCTGGAAGGAGAAGGACTGCGTGGCAGAGAAGGGTGGAGGTGCATTCTCTTGGGTGGTACAGGCTGGGTAGAAGAGGGCTGGGTACTTGGATTTTTGTGGGTGCTGGGAAACTTGTGAGATATTGAGAGATGACTGGTTTGGGAACCCAAGTAAACTTTGGAACCATCCTTATGGAATCATAGCCCTAGCTCGGGGGTGACATTGTTGTTGACATTTGGAGCAGTGGTGTCTACGGTTGGGTGGAATGTCCTTGGTCTATAGCCAGTTGGTGTCGCCTTTTCATAAATATAAGTACTCTCTGTTGTGATATTATTTTCTGTGTATGAATGTATTCCACTATGTATTTTAATTATCGTCTAACTAAATCTTAGATTATGCATGCGTGCTGAATATTGTTGTGCATGTCGTTAAATTTTTTCTTTTATGCATCCTTATATTTTAAAAAGGTATCGGTAAGAGAAAGAAGTCCAAGGGTGGGCTTGCAGGTAGCATAGCCCGGCCTATGGGTGGTTGGGGATGTTACAGTTTGGTATCATAACTTCTAGTTGAAACACCGAGTCGGTATGGGTCGGGCATATTGGTCAAAGTCTCGTGGTGGAGATTGAACTCTAACCGTGAAGTTGAAAAGCTCATGAGGAATGGTGTTGCAGATTCTATGCAGGAGTTAGATCATCAGAGACCCATTGTAAGGGGTTCGAAGGATCGTGACCATCCCCTTCGAATTTGGGAGAGACAACCACTGTAGGATCAGGAGAGATCCGGGATCATTGGATGAGAGGAGAGGTGAACAGGGGTCGTCCGATGAAAAGGAAGTAAGTGTTAAGGTCACAACCATAAGATCCCATTGGAGAGGGAGATCAATGACTAGCAGGCATTGTGGGGAACCAAGTTGCATGCGAGTTAATCCCTCAAGACGGTCCCACAATCCTAACCAAAGTTTCACCAAGGATTTACGTGTCAGTGTTAGGATAATTATGGGGCGAAGAGTGGGTTACTCCAAACCATTGATGTGTGCCCCCGCAAATTGAAAGGAAGTAAGTGATGTGGCATGTTAGTGCTCGAACATCAAAACTCTATATAGTCGAAGTAGCTGGGAACCGTTGATCTATAGGAGGACACGCGTCAACCGATCGTGTGCTCCAGATAAAATGCTCCAGGAAGAAGTTAGCGAGGAGAAGGTTTGAAGTTTGAGACTTTCGAAACCCGAAGACCCGAAAGGATATCATCCATTGATTTGCCGACAGCCACGCGTCACCCAATCCAGGGCTTCAGATAAAATCCAGTGGGGCTAGATAATTTTTGAAGTTTGATATTTCTGGAGTCCAAGGTCCCGAAAAAATTGTAGCCCTTGATCCGCGGGAGACATGCGTCAGTAGATCACGAGCTTCAGATAAAATTATTTCAAAAAAACAGGTTGAGGTTTGATATTTCTGAAGTCTGGAGTCCCAAAGTAAAACATAGTCGTCAGATTAAAGAGGACACATGGTGCAGATCTATGGACTCTGGGTGAAGACCTGAAGTTAATATTAGTCGTCCGATCTAGGAGGACACATGGCGACATATTGGCTAGTTCGAGAATTCAGAGTTCGTGAGAATTGGAAGTGTGCTAGTATGAAAACCCCCTAAGTCCTGAAGCCTGAAGAGCCGAACTAATGGGGCACGATGATGTCACCTAGAGGTGATGTGGACCTTGGAATTCCTGAATTGACATGGTTTGCAGATGTCACCTGGGATGATGTGGACACATGGGATGTGTGCCACATGTCAGTCTTTTTTGAGCATTGGGAGTGTTGAAAAGTCAGTTAGAACATGACACATGGCACCTACCTGATTGGGCCACTGTTCTCTCCCAGTATTTCTCCACATGGCAATAGATCATGAAGTTCATAGGTTGGGTGCTCCAGAGGGGAGAGATGTGATAGGTTTCGTTGTGTCAAAAAATCCCGAAGGCCCGAGTACATATCGACCATTGATTCTAGAAGACACAGGTCGAAGGATCATTGACTTAGGGTGAAAGCACTCTAGGAGAAAGTGCAGGAGGGAAGTTTGAAACTTCCAAATCTCGAAGAGTTGAAGCGATTCACAGTCGTTGATCTATGGGAGGACACACATTGACAGATCATGAACTTCGGGTAAAAATCATTCAAGGAGGAGGAAAGCAAGGAAGTTGAGACTCCCAAAGTGCGGAGTCCCAAAGCAAATCTTGATTGTTGATCATGAAAGAGGAAGAGGACTGTTGATCTGGTCCCGGCTAGAAGTTATGAAGTCCTGAAGCTCTGGACAAGTGCTTTTTCAGCTAAGCATAGGGTCATGGCTATGGTCATATGAAGATTGAGAGCTGAGGGAAGGAGGGCTAAGGGACGAATTGGTTGTCTTTGAGACAGAAAAGTGCTAAGGAAGGATTTAGCCACAATTTCTAGTCGTGGTCACCTGGGAAGGTGGTTTGAAGGAAGCGCCTGTGTAGGATGGAATTTTTTGTCAGCCAAGGATAACATGACATTGTTATTTTTGGAGAATGGGGATATGATCTCCATGAACAAAAAAAAGGAAAGAGACTTGTAGCATGGTTTGGCAATTTTGTTTATCATATGCTTAATTCTAACAAAATGGTCTCTTGCACATTTTGCAGAATTAAGGGGTTTAAACACATCAACTCATGATGCATATTGAGGAAATGGAAGAAGGCGAGGGAGCCTCCAGTCATGATAAGGAGGCTGAAGGCCAGAATACCAAATTTGGTAATGTAGAGACAGATTCCAACCGACGCAAGGGAAAAGGAGAATAGGAAATGTTAATAGAAACGGTAAGAAGCTTGAAGATGGAAGTGCAGAGCTACAAAGCAGAAAATGAGAGACTGATGAGAGAGCAAAGTCAGATAAATGCTCGAGTGTTGCATAGCTTAAATTAGTTGTAGAGGCAAATGAAGAAGGGATCCAACTCAAGACAAGAGGAAAAAGGTAGGTGTCATGAAAGAAGAAATGATCGTGGAAGAGCTAGTTATTCTAGAAGTGCTAGCAGAGCTCATGAACATCACTCACCTCCTTACCCAGAAAGAAAATTTTATGCATCGGAAGATCCCGTAAGTAGTCCAAAGGTGTCCCCTGTCAGACAACAAAGAAGGAAACAAGAGGTAGATAGTTTGAAAGGAGAGCTGAGGAAGCTCAAGACACATTCCTTTGATGGTGAAAGAGAAAGGGAAGATGATGCCGAAGCATGGTTGCTTGGGCTCCAAAGATATTTCCAGTTTCATAATTCTTCATCAAAACTGGAAGCTAGGATTTCCATCTACCATTTACATGGGAAGGATGTGATGTGGTGGGACCAACTGAAGCAAGTGGAACATGTTAATGAAAGTATGATCACTTGGAAGTAGTTCAAGAAGTACTTCTAGAAGGAGTACCTCTCAGAGAATTTCTATGACAAGAAAATGCAGGAGTTCTTTGAACTCTGATTGGGAAGCATGACTATGAATACGAGAAGAAGTTCTTGGGATTGTTAAAGTATGTAAAGTTCATTGGTGATGAGAAAGTGAAAATACAAATATTTCTAAGTGGATTGTCAGGCTTTTACAAGGAAAAGACCAAGTATGATGAGCCCAAGACCTTGAATGAAGCCATCAGGAAGGATAAATACTAGTATGAGCAAGGCCAGGGAAGAGAATCTCTACAAAAATATTGGAAGGAAAAGAAGAATGAGAAGTCTGATCAGAGGAGGAAAGGATTTAAACCCTCCTTCCATAGGAATGCACCTAATAGAAATCATCCAGATCAGTATGCTAAGGGGAATTCCAAGAAGGAAGATTCCTTGGGAAAAAGGAGAAGACCACCAACTCAATGATGGGGATGCAAAGAGGATCACCTATACAAGTATTTCCCACACCAAAAATATAGAGTGAAGGTTGTGCACAAGATCCAAGAGGCTACAACAGTCAAAGATATGGGAAGAATCTATGCAGCTTTAAATGATCGACAAGAAAAGTACTAGTCCAATATGATCGAGGTGGAAGGTAATATCATAAATCATCATGTTTCTATTTTGATTGATTTGGGAGAAAGTAATTTTTACATTGATCCTAAGATAGTGTATAGATTACATTTGGAGAAAAGTAAACTTGGAAAAGCAAGTTTGGTTCAGTTAGCCACTGGAACCAAAAGAAGTATCCATGATATGGTCAGGAGTTGTCCATAAGTCTTAATGGCGTGAAAACTAGTACTGATGTAAATATCATACCATTGGGGTCTTACGATGTTCTGATTGGGATGGATTGGTTGGACAAGCATAATGTTGTCCTAGATTGTCATAACAGGACATTTACATGTCTTGATGGAAATGGAAAATAGAGCACTGTGAAAGGATTTCCAAGACCCATATTTATAAGGGAGATTTCAGCCTTACAACTAAAAAGATGTTTTAGAAAAGGATGTCAACTGTATGCAGCTCATGTGGAAGAGCCAGATAATACAAAGGGGCCAAGCCTTGAATATTTCTTGGTGCTACAGGAATTTGAAGATGTATTCCAGGAAATACCCGGATTTCCACCAAGAAGGGAGATAGATTTCTCAATTGACTTAGTGCAAGGAGATGCCCCGGTGTCAAAAACACCTTAGAGAATGAGCACATCAGAGTTAAAATAATTACAAATGTAGTTGGGGGAATTGTTGAAGAAAGGGTACATACGTCCAAGTGTTTCACCTTGGGGAGCACCAATACTTTTTTTCAAAAAGAAGGATGGAACCTTGAGGCTGTGTATTGAATTTCAATAGCTGAACAAGTACACGATAAATAACAAGTATCTTTTACCTTGAATTGATGACCTCTTTGATCAGCTAAGAGGAGCAAAGATATTTTCAAAGATTGACCTGAGGGCAGGATACCAT
>SNQJ01S0015307.1:8603-85691 GCA_010110895.2 Picea sitchensis | reverse complement strand
ACCAATGCACCAGCTGTCTTCATGTGCTTAATGAATGGCATATTCAGAAATTATTTGGACAAGTTTGTCATAGTATTCCTGGATGACATACTTATCTATTATAAGTTTGAAGAGGAGAATTAACATCACTTAAGACCGGTATTGCAAGTGCTGAGAGAACATCAGTTTTATGCCAAGTTGAGTAAGTGTTCTTTTTATCAAAAGCAGATCCATTACTTGGGACACATTATTTCGGATCAGGGCATAGTAGTCAATTTAGAGAAGATCGAAGCCATTAGAGGATGGCCAACACCCAGAAATGTGTCAGACATCAGATCTTTTATGGGATTAGTTGGCTACTACAGGAGGTTCATAGTAGGGTTCTCTATGATTGCTCATCCCATGACTTCTTTGCAGAAGAAGGGAATTAAATTTGAATGGACACTCAAGTGTGAAAATAATTTTAATCAGTTGAAGGAATTACTTACTAGTGTGCCTATATTAAAGATTGTTGACCCAAATAAAAATTTTGTGGTATGTACAGATGCTTGTAAGGAAGGACTTGGGGGATTCCTCACGCAAAATGGACATGTCATTGGGTACAAGTCCATAAATCTTACGGAATATGAGAGGAACTATGCCACGCGTGACTTGGAACTTGTTTCCATTGTTCATGCCTTGAGGATGTGGAGAAATTATCTCATGGGGAATAAATTTGAAT
Source organism: Picea sitchensis (assembly GCA_010110895.2). Classification (NCBI taxonomy): domain Eukaryota; kingdom Viridiplantae; phylum Streptophyta; class Pinopsida; order Pinales; family Pinaceae; genus Picea; species Picea sitchensis. The sequence goes on along the minus strand of SNQJ01S0015307.1, from coordinate 84,991 downwards.
GAAGAAGAAACCATGTTGGGATGAAGTATCTTTTTGAACAACCGACCTTGAATGCCAGGAAAACAAGATCGATGGAATTTTTAAGTCAATATGACTTCGATATCAAGCATATCAAGGGAAAAGAGAATAAAGTTGTCGATGCACTTAGTGGAAGAGTGTATCTCATGCATGCTACTGCTGTCAGTAAGCATCAGTCAAGATTGAAGAGAAAAATTTTAGATGGTCTTGTTACAGATCAACATTACCTACAGGTAAAGGAAGACTTACAACAAGGAGAGGTACAACGAAAAATAAAGGAGTATGAGATAAAGGAAGACATATTACTCAGGCATAAAAATAGAATGTATGTTCCTAGTTCCGAAGAATTGAGGAATTTGGTACTGAAGGAGATGCATGATGTTCCTTATGCTAGACATCCCGGTTTCTAGAAAATAATTACAGTAGTAAGAAGCCAATTCTTTTGGCCAGGAATGAACAAGGATGTTGCTGAGTACATCGCTCGATGTATGGAATTCCAGAAGGTGAAGGCTAAACATAGGGACCCAGTGGGTTTGTTGCAGCCATGGTCTATCCCAGAGAAGAAATGGGAAGTGATCACCATGGATTTCATCACGGGATTACCCATAACGAATAAGAAACATGACTCAATCATGGTGGTGGTTGACAGATTAACGAAGACTTCTCATTTTGTGCTTATGAAGACAACGCATACAATGGCTAATATTGTTGAAATCTTCATGAAGGAAATGGCTAGGTTGCATGGGATACCTAGGACGATCATCTTGGATAGAGACACAAAGTTTACCTCCAATTTCTGGAGGAGATTGTTTAAGGGATTTGGAACAAATCCAAACATTAGCACAACATATCATCCCCAGACAGATGGGAAAACATAGAGAATCAGTCGAATAATTGAAGACATGCTGAGAATGTATGTGATGGATAAGCCATCTAAGTGGGAAGATTACTTACACTTGGTTGAGTTTGCATATAATAATGGGTATCAAGATTCATTGAGAATGATCCCATTTGAAGCCTTGTATGGTAGGAAATGCAATACTCCAGTGAGCTAGGACAACTCAACAGATAGAGTGGTACTTTGGCCGAAGTTTCTCAAGGACATGGAAGACTAGGTGGTCAAGATCAAGAAGAATTTAAAGGTAGCTCAGGATAGACAAAATGTTTATGCGGACAAGAACAAGACAGTTAGATAATTTGAAGTAGGGGAGCATGTACTTTTGAAAGTGAAGCCAAAGAAGAGCTCTTTGAGATTGGGTAGTTGTACAAAGCTGGCAGACAAATTCTATGGTCCATTTGAAATATTGGACAGAATAGGGTCGATTGCATACATGCTTGCATTACCTGCTTCCATGAATGTGCATAATGTATTTCATGTATCTTTACTAAATAAATATGTACATGACCTTAACCATGTTATTGATTGGCATCTAATTCAGGTAGAGATGGAGGGATACTTTCAGGTTTAGCCAATGCAGGTATTGGACAGAAAGGTCAAAATGCTCTGAAATCAAGTTATAGAGATGGTAAAAGTTCATTGGACCTGCTACGGTCCTGAAGATGATACATGGGAGCATGAAGATTCCATGTAGGCAGAGTACCCACAACTTTTTCAATAAATCTGATATTTTGATCTCTATTTTGTATATGCACTGAGGACAGTGCTAAGATAAGGGGGAGGGGATGTAACACCTCAGGTTTCAAAACCCCATTTTAAAATACTATATTGTTACAATGCTGAGAGGCCTAAGTGCACAAACAATTATTAAAGGACCAATATGCTCAATAAATGTAATGTTTTGATCATTATTAATAATAGACACATCGTTGGCTGCTACATGAACAAGGACTAGAGTTATAGGGGGCTATGATTCCATAAGAGAGGGTGCTTGAGGGGATAAATGTTTATTCCTATGCTAATTAACTTTTTTCCTAAGGGAGGGAATTGATTACGTGAGATTCATGTGGAAGGTCAAGAGGTTATTGATTTCCCCATGAAAATACTTAAACACATCCCTTGTCTGATTGTGGGGTTGGTTGTTGGCTCGTCTGCTTCATCAATTATGAATATACCATTCTTTCCCTCATGCACTCGCATGCACTCACTTACCTATTCATTGATCCCTCCTCACCTGAGTCTTGGATCGGTAAAGGAAAAGGAACCGCTGAAGATTAGCCAGGGGATAGTTGGCTATAATGGTCATTGGTGTAAACCAGCCATGACTTGGGGTCTACATGTCTGAGATGCATTGGCATGTGCCCTTTTTTTCTCACAACTACGAGTCCTGAGAGTTCCAGCATCAAGATTTTGGACCACCTATGTTGGAGACCTTGGAAGGAGAAGGACTACCTTAGGGACTGCATGGCAAAGAAGGGTGGAGGTCCATTCTCTTAAGTGGTACAGGCTGGGTAGAAGAGAGTTGGGTACTTGGATTGTTGTGGGTGTTGGGAAACCTATGAGATCTTGAGAGCCGATTGGTTTGGGAGCCCAAGTACACTCTGGAACCGTCCTTGTCGACTCATAGCCTTGGCTCGGGGGTGACACTGTTGTTGAGATTTGGAGCAGTGGTGTCTACGGTTGGGTGGAATGTCCTTGGTATGCAACCAATTGGTGTCTTCTTTTCATAAATATAAGTGCTCTCCATTTTTGTATTATTGTCTATGTATGAATGTATTCAAATGTGTATTTTAATTATCGTCTAACTAAATCTTAGATTATGCATGCTTGCTAGATATTGTTGTGCATGTCGTTAAATATTTTCTTTTATGCATCCTTATATTTTAAAAAGGTATCAGCAAGAGAAATAAGTCTAAGGGTGGGCTTGCAAGTAGAATACCCTGACCTATGGGTGGCTGGGGATGTTACAATTGGTGTGACAATCCTTGAAATGGTTATCATATCTCACTTGTAAGATAAAGATTCCTAATGTAAGGCATGTGTGGTGGGGTGGGGTACTTATGCATATAATTACTACACACCTATCCCACACAACCACAAACATAAATTCTAACACACCTATAAACATAAGCATCAATGCACCTGACCTATTTACTTACCCACACATCTAATCGATGCATCTTGTCGATGACCATTCTCCTCTCAAGTAAACAGTTAATCATGTGTTAATTAGACCGAGTAGGTCCAAGGGGGATATGGGTTAATGTGATAATAATAACCTAAACTAGACCTTGAATATACACCCCCTAACCTTATAAATCATCAACCCACAACTCATAACCCTTCTAAAGATGCAATGTGATTTATTCACATTTATCTACATGTGAAAGTGAAGAAATTCAACCAAGCGCAGGTAAATGGTGGGAGTAACTATGAATCTCTTAAGGTATCCATATGCCTTGTCATATAATTATTGACGCACATGAATGGATCATTAACGATATTCCCCACTATCCCTAGATACTATATTCTAGAGAAACCACATCCAAGGGAATGGACTTGGCAGAATTAGCGGGGAAAGAAGACCCTGTTGAGCTTGACTCTAGTCCTAACCCATTCATACTTTGGGAAAATTAGGGCATAGTTTGGGAAAAATATACCATAACATTTTTCTTTGGGAGTCAAATTGATGATGGAAACAAGTGGGTGTGTGAGTCAAATTTGAGTCTAGAAACCCTCCCATATCATTAAGGCATGAAAATAGTCTATCTACAATCATGATGCTATAAAAATGAATGATCTTCTCTTGGTTTCAAGAATAATTTATCCTCTACTGAACAAGGCCAACCACATGAAGGTGGAATCTCATATGGCCCCTCCCATCCCCATAACATCACTCTCAATTTCCCAATACCCAATCTATAAAATAAAAAATAATAGAAAGCAACCTAGTAAGATTCATGCATAGGAACTACAAAAACAAAAATTACTTAAGGTAAATAAAATTATGTGTTTGTAAATAATATTTTTAGTTTACCATGTACTTTAGTATACTGGAGACTATTTTTAGGTTTCACATAATAATTAAACAACATGTAACATAGGATATAAAAATTTCGTATAAAACTTAAAAACATGTAATTAACCCATGACATAAGTAAATTATTTTAAGAGAATAATTCATACAAATTAAAATATATAGTCACGTACCTGATCCAACTCAACATCTGTATAATCATCCTTATTCTGTATCTTCTTATTCATCAAACTCAACATCTGTATCATCATCTGGTTCAGAAATGGTGTTGAAAGGATTGACGATATCATCATCATCATCAATGTCATTTTCAAGCATATTTTCATCTACATCATCATCAAGAACTACATTGTCTCCTACGCCCGGATCATGATGATATTCTTCATCTTCTTTGTCTTTCGACCCTGAATGATCTTTTGACTATGTCTAATTTAGCGAATCATCACCTTATTCAATATCATCTTCTTCCTGTACATGAGTATACTTAACTGGCCTTCCTCTTGGATCATATCTAACAACAAGTCACCAATCTCTCTCACCTGGAACATTTGAGTAAAAGACTTGTTCACGTTGGCTTGGAAAAACATAGCGATCATGTCCTCTTTCAAAAACCATTATTTTAATCATCAGGAATCCGTTGGCAGGTTTAATAAGAGTTATTTCCTCATCGATTTCATGCATTCATAACCTATACCATTTGATGTCGAACAAAACTAATTTGAAGGAATTAATGTCACACTCAAGTATATCATTCAAATACCCATAGTATTTATTTTCATATTCTCAGGGATGTGTGTCACTCCTATAGGAAACATTAGTGACCTAGAATACTACAGTTATCCCACTATCAAAAGTTTTCCTAGTTTCATATAACTGCTTGATGCGAAATTTACGACCATTGCACCACATAGCCTTATGATGTTTCAACTGCAATATGCCATATATGTAAAAGATTCATTGTCAATTAATAAATTAACATATTTATATAACTTGGAAAGTATATGAAAAATATAATACACATGTAGTCACATTAATATGATATAAAATAACTGAAAAAAATCAGTGAATTTACTTGCCTATCCATCTTTCAAACCATATGTTAAATCAATTTCCTTTTGCGTAACATTGGCATCTCCATTACGACGAGCTTCTCCAACCAATTCAGACAATCGTTGCCATGATAACCTACCGCTATGATGTTGTTTATATCTGTCAATCCATACATTCATCTAATCAAGATTGTTTGCAATGTATAAATGTAGTGCATCCCAATCTTGAGCAACTGAATCAAAAAATCATAATCCACCAATATTAAATATTAGTTATAATGTCCATGGTAAATATTAATCATTTAAGGAATAATAGATATCAATACATTAATGAGTATGATCATATACAAAAAAAAATAAAAAATTATATGTATTATATGTATTAAAATGATGTAGTGTGCACATTCCCAGATATCGCGCACAGTAACTAAAGTGCACGCAATATTGAGGTCAACGATCCCTTGTGTATATGATATGTGTTATAGGCTGGTGAGCCAGTTATTATAAGCTGGGATGCTTATGTTTTGGAATTAGGCTAGAGCGCATAGATGTTAAAGGCTAGTGCGCCTATTTTGTATATGTCTCATGATTAATATAAAATACATCGTTGTGCGCAAATTGACCACGATAAAAGAGACGGGGGACTAAAATCCACCAGTTAGTGAAAGGGAGGGCCAAAAGCTAAGGAAATGGCTAAGCTAGAGAGCTTAATCCAAAAACGAATATTATATTAATATTTCTTAAAACATAAAGTATGGATAATTATTTTATCCTAAGTTCTAAAGTTGGGGACAAGTGGACCAAAGTAGCTCCCAACATGACAAGTGTCAAGTTGGGGACATACATACATATCGTTGGGACTTAGTTCATTCCAAAATATTTTCCNTCCATCAGACTCGTCCATCATTCAGACCATCATCTCTCCCATGATTCCTTTGATCATTTAGCCATGACTCCATGACCATTTCACTCACGTAGTCAGTTATCCTTCAAACATTCATTTCACTGTATCTGAACCTGTTTCCTGTTGGTGTACCTAGTTAGCTTAGGAGTTGGACTGAAGAAGCGGGTTTTCAGGCTCATGGTATATTGAAGAGGCGGGTTGCCAGGCCCGTGAGCAATTCCTTGAGTTAGAGAATTGTTGGGGATTGATTTTCTGAAGGTGCTAAACTGCAGCTACAGTTCTCTAAGACTTCTTATCTGACCTATTGCTGAAGCCCTAGAAGGGAAGTGGGGCAGTCGAAGGACTATTGAGTAGAGAAGGGCCACACTTCCTTGGGTGGGACAGGCATGTGGGGAATGAGAGGTTGTGGGTTGTTAATTAAGTGAGCACCTGAGACAAAGTCTTTCCTATTGTCTATGAGCCTTTAGCCTGGTTAGGAATCCCTTACTTGGGTGGAGTTTAGTCCCAGCTCGGGGGTGAATCACTATTGAGAGTGATGACCAGTGTAGTCTAAGGCTGGGAGGTTTGTGGACTCTCTGCACGCAATTGGTGACATTCTTACCAAGATAAGTACCAATTGTGTGATAAATTTTACATGTTGCATTGTTATTTATGTGCTTACTTTATGGGTTTATCTCATGTGTGTTTATAATTTTCTGAATGTTTATGGGTATTTCCTGTGTATGTTGCATGTCTATGTTTACTGTCATTTAATTATGAAATTGTGCATTTACAGAATGTAATTATTTGTTGACATTTTATATGTAAATCTTCCACAAGAGTGTTGTGTGTGTATGTTTTAATTGCATCCAGTTTGAAGAGAAAAAATTATGTGGCATAGATCAGTTGGTTGTTGGGTATGTCACAGTATGTTCCGCAGTGAGAGATTAGAAGTGTTCCCTTGTGTAGCATGGCCCGGCCATGGGTGGCCGAGGACATTACAATATGGTATCAGAGATTCAGTTCCAACACTGATCCTGGATGGGTCGAAAATTTTCATTTGAAGAGAATATTCACAGGATATTAATTTCAAAGTGGCCAAAATTTCAAGTCACTGAGAATCCATGGAAAATTTTGACACCGCATGAAAAATATTGGCGTGCAGGTGCGCACGGTAAATTTTGGCACCGCGCGAAAAATGTTGGCGTACAGGTGCGTGCAGTAAATTGTGGCGTCACATAGAATAATATTGTGTGCAGATGCACGTACTAAAATTAACATTACATGGTGAGCACACACATAGTAATGGTGCACGTGGTGTACACAGTATCACAAAACATAGAGGAGTTTGGTTGGTGTGCACACAGTATGAGTATAAGTTGCCTTGCGACAGTGTATTCAATGGTGCGCACAGATTATTGTGCATGGTGGGGGCATATTGAAATTTGGCATGGTGCAATGCATAGATAGAAATACATGTGGAATATTAGTGCAGGATACAAAAACTGTGCACAACAGGTATCAGTGCAAGAACCAAAACTGTGCACAGTGAATATTGGTGTGCAACGCAAAGGTAGTGCGTGCAAGTTATTGGCATGACATAGAAGAATTTCATAGTGGATATAGGTGCACAGAAGCACGATTTACCTTGTGGTGTTGATGTGCATGATAAATATGGGTGTACAAGTTGAATTTTTGTGCGCACGCAGTCGCTTGGAAGGATAATTAACGCGATGAGTCTAAGTTTAATAGAAAATTTTCATGGTATTAGAGGAAAAAGAAACACACAACCACATCGGAAAATTATTTAAAATGAATTCAGAGTTGGTTTGAGAAGAGATAAATATAGCCTAAATTGCTAAGCTGAGAGCATCTCAGAGATGAATTCTAAGTTTTATATTTCTCTGATTCAGACAAATGAAAGTGAAATATAAGATTACAAGAAATGCTTACTATGAAAGAAAACAAGACTCATATCTCCACCAGTTAGAATTTTGTCATAAACAGTCCAAAATCTGCTTCAACATTTATATATTCATTTCAATCCCCAAAATTACAACAAGGGAATGACTTAAAATAAGAGTTATCCTATTTTAAAGGGACCATTTAAGAACATGTCTATCATCTCTGGAGCCCCTTACCTCTGCTACCATCTGTCCAAAAGTAGTTGAAATGTACTTAATGTTATTTGAGGACTCATTTCAGCTTGGAGATCTCCTCCTTTAAAGTATTTAACCAGACTGGTTGATACTCTCCAACACTTTCAACTTTTTTAGTTATGGTTTCTTTCTTCTGTCACTTGCTTCATTTCTTCTTAGCAGCTTGTCTGTTGATGACTAGATCCCTCATAATAGGATTTAGCCTGACTTCCAATTTCAAGTCTGTAGCAGGTTCTGTGTGAAATTTAGTCGCGAATATATGCACAATTACCTTTTCCTTCGTACTCGTAGGAAAATCTACCATGTTGCCCGAATAACCAGTCTCACTGGATATAGCTTTGTCCATGTACATCAATTTTGTGGACACTGAAATCATTTTACAGAGATCGTAAGGTTGAGCAAATTTGGAGATTACTCCATTTATGGATAAGATGATGCCTCCATACTTGGGAATTGGTAGATATGGAGTCCCAATCATGAATCACAGACAGACTTATGTACAAGTACGTTCATTTTCCATGCTCAGCTAATCCATTTCAAATGGTTATGTTTTGAGTTCATTTCATGGCGGCGTTCAATTGACATCATACGGCGGTGAAGTACCAAACAAGTGAAACGGGGTGATCTGACTAGCCATCACCTGTCCCATGAGCGGTGGTTTTGACATATTGAAACACATTACATCGGGACTTTGGAAAAAGTGGTTTTGGAAAACCGCCTTTCACCCTGATGTATCTCTGCGCGATGCTTTATTCCTTGCTAAATTCTCAAGACTTGGGTCTTATCTAAAAAAAATAAATTCATGGTGATAACACCAGGAAATCAGAGGAAATAATTCTGATGTATATATTGAACCAAAATGGTTCATATTTTTCATGAATTGTCGAATTAGTTAGCCTGATAAGTTTTGATGGATACACATTTTGTAGAATTAACAACACTATATCAGATCAAGATCAGTGTAGAGTCCACAAGAATGGAAGAAGCACAGGGGAATTACAATCAACAAGATGAGAGCAGAGGGATGGATGTCCATTTGGGCATTGAAGGAACAAACTCCAATGGACATGGAGATGAAAGGAATGAAAACATGAATGTGGTAGAGACCATTAAAAATTTGCAGAAGGATGTCCACAACTATAAAGATGATAATGAAAGTCTTATGAAAGCCAAGTAGCAGTAGGATGACTTCAACATGAAGTTATTGGAGGGTTTGAACGGAATAGAAAATAAATTGGATAAGGAGAGTGGCTCAAGCAAATATGGAATTCACAAGTCTCATGATGAGAAAAGAAAATCAAGAAGTGTTAGCAGACATCACCACCACTCCCCGAGGCATTCCAATAAAAGAGCAGGCAACAACTCAAGTCCATCCCCTGTTAGAAGGCATAAGTGGTATGAGGTGGATGAGCTATGAAGAGAAATGAGCATAATCAAACCTCCTACATTTGATGGTGAGCACAAGAAGGGCGAAGATGCAAAAACATGGTTTCTGGGCATGAGAAAGTATTTTCAATTGCATAATTATTCTTCTCATGCAGAGGGTAGAATTTCCATCTATAAACTCAAGGGAAAGGCATCCATGTGGTGGGATCAGCTTGTGCAGGTGCAACACATTAAAGAGAAAAGTGTTACTTGGAGGGAATTCAAGAAGTATTTTGAGAATAAATACTTGACTAAGAGATATTATGACAAGAAAATGAAAGAGTTCTTTGAACTCAAGCTTGGAAGTATGACCATAGATGAATATGAGAGAAGGTTTCTAGAACTGCTGAAGTATGTCTCTTTCATCAAGGATGAGATAGTCAAAATTCAAAGGTATTTGAGTTGATTTCCATCATTCATCAGTGAAAAAATATAGTATGATGATCCCAAGACATTGAAAGAGACCATAAGGTGAGCTAAATGCCTATATGATCAACAAAAAGCAAGGCCAACTTTCCAAACATCTTAGGAAGACAAAAAAGAAATTAAAGATGGATAAGAGGAAGAAGGGATCTAAGCCACCATTCTTCAGAAATAATCCATAGGGACAACAAACTCCTAGAGATCCCAAAACGATAGAGGCAGGAGGCCAAAGGCCAAGGCAACCACCTATTCAATGTTGGGGTTGTAAAGGAGATCATATGTTCAGAGATTGTCCTCACAGAGGTGAAAAAGGAAGGACTGTTCACAATGTACAACAAGATAAAATAATGGAGGACATGGGCAAAAATGTGCCAAGGATCTATGCATCCCTAGACAACAAGCAAGCAGAGTATCAGTCCCACATGATTGAAGTGAAGGTATGATCAACAACCAGACCATTGCTATTTTAATTGATTCAGGAGCTAGTAATAGTTATATAGATCCTAAGATGGTGGAAAGTTTTCAATTTCCAAGAATAAAACATGGAAAATCTTGGTTGGTGCAACTGGCTATCGAAACCAAAATAAAAGTTAATGAGATGGTTAAGTCATGTATTATGGACATGAATGGGCTGAACACCAAGGAAGATTTGAACATCTTGCCTTTAGGTTCCTATGACTGTCTATTTGGGATGGATTGGTTGGACCAACATCATTCTCTCTTAGACTATCATAACAAAGCATTTACTTGCTTGGATGAGGAATGGAACCAAAGGAAAGTGCAGGGAATTCCCAGGGCATTAACCATTAGAGAAATTTTAGCATTGCAGCTGAAGAAATGTTACAGAAAAGGGTGTCAAATATTGGAAGATCATATGGAAGAGACACCTAAAGATAAGGTGCCAAATTTGGAAGATTATGCAGTCCTGAAAGAATTTGAAGATGTATTCAAGGAGGTACCAGGACTACCCCCAAAGAGAGACATTGATTTCTTTATAAATCTAATGCTTGGAGCAACTCTCGTGTCAAAGACTCTTTACATAATGAGTACACCAGAATTGAAGGAGTTGCAAATGCAGCTTGAAGAAATTCTGAAGAAGGGGTATATACGCCCAAGTGTGTCACCTTGGGGTGCCCTAGTCTTGTTTGTGAAAAATAAAGATGGAAAATTAAGATTGTGAATTGATTTCAGAGAGTTGAATAAAGTGACTGTAAAGAACAAGTATCCTCTGCCAAGGATTGATGATCTCTTTGATTAATTGAAGGATGCAAAGATATTTTCAAAGATATATATCAGATCAGGATACCAGTAGGTAAGGATTAAAGAGGAAGATATTAGCAAGACCACCTTTAGGACAAGGTATGGTCATTATGAGTTCACAGTGGTGCCATTTGGGTTGTCAAATGCACCAGTTGTTTTCATGTGCTTAATGAATGGTGTTTTCCGAGAATATTTAGACAAGTTTGTCATTGTCTTTTTGGATGACATTCTTATATATTCTAAGTCAAAGGAAGAGCATGAACATCATTTAAGGATGGTGTTACAAGTATTAAGGGAACATCAATTGTATTCCAAATTGAGCAAGTGCTCATTTTATCAGAAGTAAATTCATTATTTGGGGCATATCATTTCAAAGGATGGGATAGCAGTGGATCCTAAGAAGATAGAAGCCATTAGAGAATGGAAAACACCAAAGAATGTGACAAAGGTGAGATCATTCATGGGTCTTGCAGGCTATTATAGGAGATTTATTGAAGGATTCTCAAATATTTCACACCCAATCACTTCCTTGCAAAGAAAGTGTGTGAAGTTTCAGTGGACACTAGATTGTGAAAAGATTTTCCAACACTTGAAACAATTATTGACAAGTGCTCCAGTACTAAGGATTGCAGACCCAAATGAAGACTTCATTGTATGTATAAATGCATGTAAAGAAGGACTTGGTGGATTCCTCACTCAAAATGGGTTTATTATATGTTATGAGTCAATGAAGTTCAAGGAGCATGAAAGACAATATGCCACTCATGATTTGGAGTTGGCATCCATAGTGCATGCCTTGAGGAAATGGAGACACTACCTCATGGGGAAAAGGTTTGAGCTAAGAACATACCACAATGGTCTGAAATATTTATTTGATCAGCCAAATATAAATGCCAGGCAAAGCAGATGGTTAGAATTTCTAAGCGAATATGACTTTGATATAAAGAATATCAAGGGGAAAGAGAATAAAGTGGTTGATGCACTCAACAAGAGGGTGCATGAATTACATGCTACATCCATTACCATGTATCAGACTGATATTAAAAGAAAAATTTTGGAGGCTGCAAACGCAGACTTGCAGTAGAGAGAATTGGTAGAAAAGATACAACAAGGTAAGATGCCACAGAAGATGGATATTTATAATTTGGAATAGATGGAATACTGCTGCACAAGAAAAAAATTCTTGTACCAAATGTCCAGGACTTGAAATGTATGATTTTTCACGAGATGCATAATGTTCCTTATGCAGGGCACCCTGGATATCAGAAAATTGTGGTAGCAGTCAAGAGCCAATACTTTTGGCCAAGTATGAAGAGAGAGATTGTTGAATACATCACTAGATGTATGGAATGCCAGAAAGTTAAAGCTGAGCATAGACACCCAACAGGGTTGCTGCAACCTTTTCCCATTCTTGAATGGAAGTGGGAAGTGGTGACAATAGATTTTATTATGGGATTTCCCATAAAAGGAAAGCTGCATGATTCGATCATGGTGGTGGTCGACAAGCTTACAAAATCTTCCCTTTTTATTCCACTGAAAAATACTCACAAGGTAGCAGATGTTGCTGATACTTTCATGAAGGAAGTGGCACATTTGTACGAAATTCCTAAAACAATTGTGTTCGACAGAGACTCAAAATTCACCTCAAATTTCTGGAAAGGATTGTTCAAAGGATTCGAAGCGAATCTGAACTTTAGTACAACTTATCATCCCGAGTTTGATGGATAGACATAGAGGGTGAACCGAGTGATAGAAGACATACTGATAATGTATGTGATGGACAAACCATCGAAATGGGAAGACTACATGCACTTGGTAGAATTCACTTACAACAATGGGTATTAGGCATCCTTGAAGATGAGCCCATTTGAAGCACTTTATGACAGAAAGTGCAATACTCCAATGAGCTGGGATAATCCAACTGATAGGACAATAGTTGGGCTTGAGTTTCTCAATGAGATGGAGGACTAAATGATAGAAATTAAGTAGAATTTGAAAGCTGCCCAAGATAGGCAGAAAAGGTATGCTGATAAGAACAAAACCCATAGAGAGTTCAAAGTGGGTGATCATGTTGTTAGAAAAATAGGACCGCGGAGCAATAAAATAAAACAAATGCAGAAACAAAAACACAGAAGACACACAATAAATGCAGAAACAAAAACACGTAAGACACACACAATACAAGAGAGACAGATTTGCGTGGAGGAGGATGGAAGGAATGGAATGGACGGATGGATGAGGAATGGATGGATGATGGATGGACAGGAAGGAGGATGGACGGAGGATGGATGGATGGACGGACGATGGATGACGGATGAATGGATGGAATGGAATGGAGGAATGGATGGATGGAAATGGAATGGATGGATGGATGGAATGGATGGAGGAATGGATGGATGGACGGATGGAGGACATGGATGGAAGGAATGGATGGATGGATGGAATGGAGGAAGGAATGGATGGACGGAATGGATGGATGGATGGAAGGAAGGAATGGATGGAGGAGGGATGGATGGAAGGAATGGAGAAGGATGGATGGATGGATGGATGGAATGGATGGATGGAATGGATGGAATGGATGGAATGGACATGGCAATGGATGGATGGAAGGAGGATGGAATGGATGGATGGATGGAATGGATGGATGGACGGAATGGATGGACCGGATGGAAATGGAATGAAATGGTGGGAATGAAGGAATGGATGGAGGAATGGATGGAGGAATGGATGGAGGACAGCCGGACAAGGAAATGGATGGATGGATGCCGAGTGGATGGATGGAATAATACAAGAGAGAGAGGATTTACGGAATACCCATACACGCCCACCAGAGAAATTGCCGTGTCCTTCCTTTATTATTATCCAAAGAATGAGTTGATAACCCACAAAGAAAACTCACTGTAGTCTCTTCTTCTTTCTCTTATAGTCTCCTCTCTAATGCCAATATTCATCATCATCCATAGCCATAATACATTTCTTGAAAGAGGGTTTCTAGGAAAACCCTAACATAATCTCTACCTAGATCTACGACCTTATAATGAACGTCCAGATTTAAAATGAAATTGGCTGGCCATACTTTCATACAAGGCACTTTTTTCTTTGGGGGCTTCACCCCGAACCCCCATATCGGGGATGTTGCCCCTGAACCCCATTGGGGTCTGCTACTCCCCAGACCTCCCCCGGGACTCCCGGCAGAGGGGGGTGCCTCTACACCTCCCCGGAAGAAAAGTGCGTGTGTACATACTTTGGGTGTGTAAATACTTCATGGGGTATAAACATGGCTGAAAGCAAGGACCTCTGAATCAAGAAGATAATCAAGCTCCACAACCAACACATGTTTTCATGAAAGTAAAATCTAGCAGGATTTCCCTGAAGCTGGGAAGTTGTGCCAAGTTGCCAGCTAGATTTTGTGGGCCATTTGAAATCCTAGAGAGGATTGGTTCACTTGATTATAGGATTGCATTGCCTGCATCTACGTCTGTTCATAATGTATTCCATGTATTATTGCTAAAGAAACATATAGCTAATGATAATCATGTATTGATTGGAATGTGATTCAGGTGGAGCAAGAAGGCACTTTCCAAGTGCATCCAGTGTGTATTCTGGACTGGAAAATCAGACAACTCTGGAATTGATTCATAGGTCTTGTAAAGGTCCAATGGACCTGGTACGGTCTCGAGGACGCTACTTGGGAGCATGAGGATGCAATGCAGGCAGAATACCCACATCTCTTTGAGGATTTTTAAAAATTTTGTTGCATATGGGTACCTGATGCACTAAGGACAGTGCATAAATAAGCAGAGGGGATTGTAATATCCCTCGATTGAACCCAATTGTAAATGTAATTCAAGTGTGCTTAAGCTGGTGATCTATTTTGACATCATTTTGTAATGCACCTTTCATGGCATAGTGTGCACATGTACTGCGCAGTAAAATGATGTAGTGTGCACATTCTCGGATACCGTGGGCAGTAACTAAAGTGCGCACAATATTGAGGTCAGTGAGCCCTTGTGTATATGATATGTGTTATAGGCTGGTGAGCTAGTTATTATAAGCTAGGATGCTTATGTTTTTGAATTAGTCCAGAGCACCTAGATGTTAAAGGCCAGTGTGCCTATTTTGTATATGTCTCATGATTAATATAAAATACATCGTTGCGCGCAGACCGACCATGATAAAAGAGATGGGGGACTAAACTCCACCAGTTAGGGAAAGGGAGGGCCAAAAGTTAAGGAAAGGGATAAGCTAGAGAGCTTAAGCCAAAAATAAATATTATATTAATATTTCTTAAAACATAAAGTATGGATAATTATTTTATCTTAAGTTCTAAAGTTGGGGACAAGTGGACCAAAGTATATCCCAACATGACAAGTGTCAAGTTGGGGACATGCATATATATCGTTGGGACTTAGTTCATTCTGGCATCTTTTCCATCAGACTCACCCACCATTCGGACCATCATCTCTCCCATGATTTCTTCGATCATTCAGCCATGACTCCATGACCATTTCACTCATGTAGTCAGTTATCCTTCAGACATGCATTTCACTGTATCTGAACCTATTTCCATAGTCATTTCCTATTAGTGTACCTGGTTAGCTTGGTAGTTGGACTGAAGAAGCAGGTTGTCAGGACCGTGGTATATTGAAGAGGCGGGTTGTCAGGCCCGTGAGCAATTCCCTGAGTGAGAGAATTGCTAGGGATTGATTTCTTGAAGGTGCTAAACTATAGCTACAGTGATCTAAGACTTCCTGTCTGGCTTATTGCTGAAGCCCTAGAAGGGAAGTGGGGAAACCGAAGGACTGTTGAGAAGAGAAGGGGCACACTTCATTGGGTGGGATAGGCATGTGGGGAATGAGAGGCTATAGGATGTTAGTTGAGTGAGCACCTGAGATAGAGTCTTTCCTATTGTCTATGAGCCTTTAGACTAGTTAGGAATCCCTTACCTAGGTGGAGTTTAGTCCCAGCTCGTGGGTAACTCACTGTTGAGAGTGATGAATAGTGTAGTCTAAGGCTGGGAGGTTCATGGACAATATGCACGCTTTTGGTGACATTCTTACCAAGATAAGTACCAATTGTGTGATAAATTTTACATGCTGCATTGTTATTTACGTTCTTACTTTATGGGTTTATCTCATGTGTGTTTATAATTGTCTGAATGTTTATGGGTATTTCCCATGTATGCTGCATGTCTATGTTTACTGTCATTTAATTGTGAAATTGTTCATTTACAGAATGTAATTATTTGTTTACATTTTATATGTAAATATTCCACAAGAGTGTTGTGTGTGTATGTTTTAATCGCATGTAGTTGGAAGAGAAAAAATTATGTGGCATAGTTCAGTTGGTTGCTAGGTATGTCACAGTATATTCTGTAGCAAGAGAACAAAAGTGTTCCCTCGTGTAGCGTGGCCCGGCCATGGGTGGCCGGGGACGTTACAATTGATATACCATATATCCCTCCACCATAGAACCCTCAGGATGTGCTCTTTTTCTAACCAAAGCATTCAATGATTTCAAGTGCCTCTCCACCATCCACATTGACCTTGTGTGTACACATCCACAAATTTCAATATCCTCAACTTGGTGTATGAGGTAGTGTTCTTGTGCATTAAAACATGTTGGAGGTATATACTTTTCCATTTCACACATTAATTGAGGAATTTCTCTCTTCCAATACTTTATATCATCTTCATGGATTTTTTTTCATGACAACTATCTACATGCGATCATGACACAAGAAAATAACATGTTTCTACATAACATAATATAATATATTACATTACAAGTAAAACACGTGTCATTAAGTACAACAACAAGTTGAAAGAACATTTTTCATATAAATCACAACTACTTACCTCACGTATTTGTCAATATCATATATAACTTATTTGACGTTGTTTTCAAAGTCGTTTGGGAGAGATAGCGGTAGAACATACTGTAACAAAAAATTCAATCATTATTCGTTTCGGCCAATGCAGAAAAAAAAATAAAAAACTTAAAAGATGTATAAGGCCAATATATCAATATGCATACCAAAATTATTACCTTAATGAAGATATGCCAATCATGTGTTTTTACCCCACCAAATTCACCTTTCTTCATTAAGATATTAAGATATTATTTGTATTTGAAGAAAAACCCATGGGAAATTTAATTCTTTGAATGACATTTTTTACATCATTTATTTTTTGCTCTATTAATAACCATGGAAGGTTATTTCGGTCTCCATATCTATTTGATTAAATCACACTTCACATTGTATGATTGGTGTAACATCCCGCTCTACTGAGCATACTATTATTGACTTATTCTTTGAGGACACTTGCTTGCAAGTGATTCAAATATGGAACACTTTGATTTCATTCAGATTATGAGTTATATATGATAATGTTGAGGTGTTGTAACTGTTGGATTTTATTGATGTATATATATATCTGTTGATATGTGCTTTTGAAAAGTCATCTTGAGTGTGCAGGACACATGACAGGTTATGGATGTCGGTGGCATCAAAGGGATTCCTTGGACTCCAGATTGAGTCAGGGAGTGGATTTTATTGTTTGAATTATTTCATTATTATGCACATATGATGTATGATGTATTTTAGTATGATTTATATATATATATATATATATATATATATATATATATATATATATATGGATTTTTGACATTGTTTTTTTCATTGGTTGCAGGCTTGACGATGCTTTCTAATTAGACTCACATAAGGAGTAATGGGGCCTTGCACAAAAAATCAGATATTTAGGGAGAGGGGTAGAAGCATCCCTATCACAACTTACTAGTACTCCCTTCATGGCTAGAACTGTAGGTTAATGATTACCTATTTGGGTGGTCCATGATGTCGTGAAGGCAGACTGAGACAGTTGCTCATGTAGATTTCTAAGGGGCGTGCAATAAGGCAGAATCCTTATTGCTTAGAATCCCTTAGTCTCTCACAAGGTCGAGCGAAAAGAGTTTTGACTCCAATGGGTTGGACAAAATTCCAAAAACAAGTCAACGTGAGTGGCACCCTTGAAGCATGAAATGCATATTGATGGGCATTTTGCACAATTGAAACTTGAATAAATAAAAATAGGTGTAGAAAACACTAGAATGATTAGACCTTGTTGGATTAAAATAATTAATTAAACAATAGAGTATAAATTTTTAAATCCCACCATAAGTTTTAAAACAAAGGGACTAATTAAATTTTGACATGAGTAAATATTTGAAGGAAATCAAATGTTAGGAAATAGTAATTAAATACCTAAGAAAGTCATAAAATACACAAGAGTGCATGAAATTACTAAAAAGAAATCATTTTCGATAATTAAAACTTGAGAGAATGGGTTGTGCATAGAATAGAATTTGAGTCAACCAAGCCTAGCCTAACTAAGAAGACTCCTAATCCAACCCTAACTGAAATCTAAAATCTAGTTAGGAGAAAACCTTTAATTAAGGGGATTTGGGGAAACTAAGAACAAATATAGGAACACATGGGGAATTGTGAGGAAAGGTGGCTTTTAAATAAAAATAAAAGAGAAATTACTTGTGCAACCTAGGGAGAATGTGACACCTATAGTGGATGAATAATCCTTGAACTGAATTTCTAAAAATTAACGAAATATGCATGAGGGATAGATGTCCGTGAGGGATAATTCTATAAAGAAAGGGATGTAGAAGAGAAGGGGATCAGACCCTATGGAAGGCAATGTGATGCTGATGAATTTTAGATTGACTATTTTTTTATTTGTGAGAGTTGGGACTCCAGGCTTGTGCATAGAGAGTAATATCTTCCTCGCAAGGAAAGCCTGGAAGCTATTGCATTCTGGGTTTTGTGCTTGGCCTCTTTGTGGCTCGTGGGGCTAATGGGGAAGAATATTAACCCTAGTGTTGAAAGGGAGCTACCAGTGAAGTCTCTGTGATTAGAAAGCAAAGGAAAGGAAGGAGAGCAAGGTCTGGAAGGACATCTTCCACACACATGTTTCATTGGTTTCTAGCATTTTATTTTATGGTTTCATTTATGTTACAAGTGTATTAGTATACTAGATTGATTGAGTCACTTCAGAATCATCTGAAGGTATGAGTGCTAGGTTTTGCATTTTCTGCTAGAAATTTAATAGTTATAGAGTTATATTTAACTCTCTCTATAATTTTGGACGTTTTCATACTCGAATCAAGTGGCCTGACATTCATTATAGAATGTGGATTTTATTGTATATAGTCTATGTTAAAGTCTGTATTTTCATCCATAACAGAAGTATGTGTGAGCAGAGTTTAGCTGAGTTTCTGTTAGGAAATTAATGATGCCTTTTCCCCGGTCAAATAAGGATGTAGTTCCAATTGTAGCATGAATCCATGAGCAATTTTCATCTAAAATCCTACAAGTTAACCATGTCGTGTTTTCTCGTTGATTTCATTATTGAACCCAAGTTACTTGGAGCATGAATGCCTATGTTATATTGAAGTTTAAATCCAAGTTTTTTGAAACTAAGGAGGCCTGTCAAAGTCTTGGGAGTTGACTCTTAACCTATAGTGCGTAAACCATTTTCCTAAAAAAAAGTTAAACATGTGATTAGGAGCCAAAATCTAGTGCTAGGTCAAAAGGGCGTTATTCGGGGCTCCAGAAATCTGGTGCTCTCGAGGTTTCCTTAACTCAAATCCTTTTCTCTTGAAGTGGTAACTGATTGAATTCAGTTGTAAGCTAAGTTAATTGATAGTTGTAGGTTACCCTACCCTATATCCCTCCTTCGTTGACTTTAACAACCTAATCTAACAAATGGAGAAATTTATCCTCACACAGGTTTCTATAGTGGAGATCTACTATGAAGCTCTGATCTTTGAGGTTTTTCCCACTTCACATATGGAGGTTGTCCCACCTAGATCATTGAACCACCGAAGGGCTCAGATATCTAATGACTTACACTTCCTTTAGATCAACAGTTTTCGTCCACTCCGAGAGTTTATCACCTTTTGTAAATAATCACTCCTTTCCTCCGGAATGTCGAACTGTCAAAACCTCCAAAGGACTAAGACTTGAATATCTATGGTCCTTGTTGTTCACTAGATATACAGACCTCCTTTACTGCAGAAGTTAGAAACTTTCGGGTCTTCGTATTCCTTTACTTTACCTCTTAACTTGGTGGAGATCTGAATCCAAATTAACTCTGAGATCAACGGTCCCTTTACCTTGCTTTGATCTACAACTAGAAGTAACTTCTACTCTCCGACACTTCAAAGATTTTTGCTTCTCTGGATTCCATTCTCCTGGAGTGACATCCTTCTGGAGTAACATGTAAGCCACGTTGTCACAATCAATGATGTGTCACCACAATGAGTGTGACATGTGTCACTTGAATTAGCGTGGATGAAGTAATCTAAAGTACCCACAATGAGTGTGACATGTGTCACTTGAATAAGCGTGGATGACATAATCTAAAGTACCCAAAATGAGTGTCACGTGTCATCTGAAGTTAGTTGATAGGTGGCATTGGCACGTTATATGAGATAGAGTTTATGATAATGGGGATCTAAATACTCAGATCTACATAAATGTGTACCCACCATTGGACAACAAGGATTTACTTCGGAATCTGGGACTCTAGGAGATCCTTCACCTTAACTTATTGACCCTAGTTGTGCTGGAGTAGAGAATTACAGAACCGCTAAAGAACGTAGGCTCATAGATCCAACAACTCGTGATTGTTTGTCAGATCTACAATAGTCCTTCACCCCTAGACTTCAAAGATTCGGGGTTTCCTACCCTTTTTGTTGCGAACTCAAAATAATTGAATCGTTGAATTATTACGGGTCCAATGACTAGCATTCACCATCGATCTATGGTGTAGATCCACCTCATGATTCGGGCTTTGAGGCACAGTTAACTAGCCTCAAGGGAATCTGTCCTCCCTTCATATTACCGAGTGCTAATCAACGGTCTAATTTTACAGGCGTAATTAAATAGATCATGAAGATCGATGGCTAGGAAGGATTGTGGAGTATCGACTAGCACGATGTTTAAATGCTCTCCCAATTTCCACAATCGAAATTTCTCATTGATAGTGGCACCGATTCCAACCATTGATCTGTTTGTAGGTGATTATCAATGACCCATGTGGATTGCGGAACCGAAACTCTCATGATAGTTAACTTGACCCTTTGATCCCGCAATCGCTCCCCATCTTTGATGTACCCTTACTGAGATCTGACGACTGAGACTTAATCAGACATTGATCCGATGACCCTCCTCTGCAACTCCCAAATATGACAGCTACTGTAGATTTCTCCTGGTTCAATGGTCTTGACTCCTCCTTTGAACCTTGCACCCCCTATCGCTATGTTGCTTTTCCTTGAAAGGAGCTTCAGTGCTCAAAAGCGCATCCCTCCTGAGCTCTGGATTCTAATTGTGGGTTGCATACTTTGCGCCTCCCTTGTGTATGTCTGTACTTTATCTTCTGAGCTTGTACTTCATAAAAAATTTACCTCTGCCTAACTTGAGAGGGTCTCTGTGCACTTTGAGTGTTGTATCCTCTGAACCTTGGGTCTTCAAGAAGCCATCTACACACTTCTCAAATTGACTCTAGAAGTGTTGCACTGTGTTACTAGAAGAGAAGCTTCAGGCTTCTTACAAAACTTTTAACTCATTCTTAGATCAGACCTTCTTCGGTTACAGGTTTATTTTCTTCACATTTTTAGCTATTTCGTAAGAGTACAAAGTAGGCCTATGGTTTCTACCTTGTCCTGATAGTATTTCTATGTTGTTTTTCCTTTTAAATTTGTGATGTGGATTAGATATCTATCTGCTTGGTTGTACCATGTAGGTGTTATGGAATAATTCCCCTAAGGACATGTAAATTATCCCTTGGATTATAGACCCCTAATACTAATACAAAAACATACAAATGGACACTAACATCCCCTTGAATTCAATTACCTAATAAGAAAGAGAAAGAGAAGGAAGAAAGTGTGATGCACCTTATGCCATGGTTTGTCCTCGTTTCCTTCAATTTGAGCTTGATATCCAAACTCTTCAGAACCACTTGATACCTACAATGCAATGGACAACAAAAATACAAAGAAATCCTACTCTAATCTATAATATTAGACTAATCAAATTCATCTATCAAGATCAACAATGATATGCAACAATACACAATCTTGAAGGGAATAGGCCCAGTAATATTGATGAGAAATTTAAAGAGATACTTACAATCATGGATAGTGTTGCAACATTGTCCCCATATCCTCCTCATTTAACCCTTGCATGATGCTCCCAAGATCATAAGTTTGGTATCCAAAAGCTTCCTCCCATTCTCCATGGAAAGCCCTCATTATATAGGATTTGGAAGCTTAACCTCCATGGAAAAGATAACTCATAAGATCCACTAAAAAGGGATCTCCAAGGATTTTAGGGAGAAAACATCTCTTCAAGGATTTTAGGGAGAAAATATCCGTCAAGGATTTTAAGGAGGAAATATCTCTCCCATCCATGAGATTCTTAAGCTCTCCTTGAAAATAGGAAACCAAATGTGAGGTGGATACTCAAACTAAATTAATTTCATTTTTATGAATATTAATAATTAATTCATGTGCACATGGTATTTTGACCTTCATATAATATATTTCTCCTCCACATTGACTAGGGATTGTGACAAATTTTCTCTCATGGTGTCAATGTATGTGACACTTTCATGACACTTGTGACACTTCGGGTGAAATACGTAAGTGTGGGATTTTGCTATGTAACAGATTTCACTCTAAAGTGTGAGGTCAGAAGAGAAACAAATGTTCGAAACACTACAATTCTTCAATGCAAGGGTGTGGAGTTGGAGAACCTGGAAGAAGTTGCAAAAAACCATAAACAATTATTAATATATGTTCCATTTTCAAGGTAGGCATACCTATGCTTGGAATATGAGATGAATAAAAGAATGGTCACCAACCAATACACTGTGGATCCATGAAAAATATTGACTAAGGATATGGAAACCAAAGATACAATGTGGATCCATACCTCCATGACATGAACTAATTGTAGCCACGAAAAATACACAATGGAGCTACGAGATGATAAAGCATAGCCACAGACCAATAAAATGTGGATCTATGTGACAATATATATATCAACATGCTCAAATGATATCCTTCACATCATGTTAGGGTCCTAACCCACTCATAGGTAGAACAATATATTCGAATGTAATAAAGGTCAATATTAATAAGGCCTTTCAATAAAATAGAATAAGGCGGATGTAAGAAGACCTAATAGAAGATTCTTCTTCTAGAAGGATCTTCCTCTAGATGCTTCTTTTGATAGACATATTTAGTATAAATAGGAGTCAAGGGTATGAGAACCCTAGTTTGGATATTATTGTAACAAAGCTTTTGTCAACTGGAGGTTGCCCCCTCGAAGAGGCCTGTGAACATTGCTTTCAGATTCAAAGTGTTATTTCTGTTATTATTGTTGTATCATTTCAGTGCTATTATGGTGATTTTTCTGGTTATATTGTTGTTATTCTGCCATTTCTGGAATTTTATTTATGTTCTGCATACTTTTTATATCTAGTATATTACAAGGGGTATTAGAGCACTTTCCTTGGCAGAAATTGTGAGTAATTTTTTTTCAGGGTAGAGACGTATTCTAGCATCTTTAAGCCATAGAGATCTATCATTACACGCATAAACCCACAGTTGAGGTATTCATACACACATGAAATACTAGTGATTCTTAAGCACACATCTATTGGCCACCCTGGTAATGCCTGTTGGTACCCCTTCGAGTGGTAGAGCATCAGACAACATCTGTGTATGGATTGGCCTAGATTTCATGAAGCCCTCTTTAGATAAATTGATCAGCCACCTGACTGCTATAGTGCCACCGAGAACATCACTCGAGAAGATACTCTCTAGTACTTGGGTAGTCGGGTAGTACGGATAAGGGTATGGTCTACCCTCTTTAGTTAGTGCCCTGAGATATTGGGACGAGTACTATTGTTGGACCCCACACGTATATCAGAGAGCTATAGCACAGGGAAAACCTTTGTCTGTAGATCCCTTGAATACCTAACCCTTGGGGACAGAAACATAAACAAATTAAAACATACAAGATCTATTGCCACACAACTGTTTTTAGGTTTCTAAGTAACTACACATTTCTTCCTGGTTAAGAATTTGGGCATTTCATCACTGCACTATTCTTCAGACCGGAGTATAAGTCTGCAGACCATAAAAAATAAAAAAATAAAAAAATAAATTCTAGAAATTTTTTCACCAATATTTGAGACCTATTCCATTGGATTCATCTCTTTACCCTTATCGCATTCATACATATCATTTTCTGGCAAAAAATTTTGACCTCACCCACCCCTTTTCAGCTCCCTCGTCCTCATGGCCCATACCTGTAGCCAAGACTTTGAAGTTCACTTCAATACCTTGCAATCTAGTCTCACCAAGACCCAACAAGAAGTGAAACACTTCAGTGCCAATGTTGTCGCCATCAATACAACCATACAGTCCTCAATGGAGGAAATCAAACAAGAACTGACCACCCAACTTGAATCTATCTTTTCGTCACTCTGCACCAAGCTTCATATCCCTACATATAACCCTTCCTCTGATGCACCTCCAAATAATGAAGGTGAACATTCCTCTCATTCCCATAACTTTCAGCCCCATCACTTTCAACTTGACCTACGCCTTCCACGGGTGGATGTGACCAAATTTGATGGCTCGGACCCCACTGGTTGGGTAACCCAAATGGAACATTATTTCTCTTTATATGGCATTACAAATGACTTGGCCAAACTCTAGTATGGTGTTCTCCATCTAGATCAAGAATGATGGCAATGGTGGCAATGGAGAAAAACTTCCCGTCAAGGGTATATTTCTTGGACACACTTTGTGGCAGAGCTTTATGAATGCTTTGACATTGACACCAACCATTTTGGCCATTTGACAAAGTTGAAACAATCAGGAACAGTGGAAGACTTTATAGTTTCCTTTGAGTACCTGGATTTTCGGACAAAGGGCATGTCTAATGCATTTTTCCAAGAGTGTTTTATCAGTGACCTCAAGGAGGAGATTCAAGCCCATGTTCTCATGGCTAGGCCTGAGAGTTGGGTGGAGGCTACTAAAAGAGATAAAGAAGCACAACAGATGGTATCTTCTCAAAACTGAAAACCCGCCTTTATCCCTCGCCCTAAACTAGTAAATCCCACTACTCCCTCCACTCCACTAAAGATCCAAAAAATGACAAGGGCTGAAATGGTTGAATGCCAACTCAAAGGTCTTCGCTATAATTGTGATGACAAATATTTCCTGGGCCACAAGTGTAAGGAACAAAATATTTTTATGGCCATCTCCGAGGATATTTCAGAATAGGATGTTGAAACTTCCCTTGTGTCTGATTCACTTGAAACCACTGTCATAACCCCTCCCTCAGACCCTCCCGAAGTAGAACTGGTCATTTCCCTTAATGCTCTCACTGGATTTTCCGCTCCCCAAACCCTCAAGCTAATCAGTTACATCAAGCATTGGAAGTTCATCATTTTGGTTGATAGTGGAAGAAACCATAATTTTATTCATCAATGCATTTCCAAATAAATTCATTGCTACATCCATGCCGTCAACAATTTTCAAATCATGATTGCCAATGGTGGTTCCATGAAATGTGGGGGGCATTGTGAAAATGTGCATCTCCAAATTGGTGACTACCACCTAAAATGTCATATGTTTTCTATCGACATGGTCGGTTGTGACATTGTGTTGGGTGTATAATGGATAAGGACTTTGGGTCCCATTCTCATGGATTTTAAGGAATTAACCATGCAATTCGTCCAGGAGGGCCACCAATATAAATTCCAAGGCATCACCATTGGTTCACCTAAGATCATTAGTTCCCATCGCATAGAAAAATTGCTAAAAAAAGGTCATTCTGGTGTTATTTCCCAAATCCATGCCATATAAGCAACAAAGACACCCTCGGTGCCTGTTGTGGAGAAAATCGCCCTACAGACTAGCAAATAGAGTTCAGACTTTGCATGCAGATATGACCAAAGAGAAACTACTTTCTACCTTCATCCCTAGATTTAAATCCCCTTTTCTTAGTAAATGCATGGAAATATCAACCTACCTCATTCCCGGTGTTTGATGTCTATCCTCTCTTGTACTTGATTACTCATTCGTAATACTCCTTCCAAAGTTGACCTGCATCCAAGACAAGCAACAACTACACATGCATCCTAATTATATACTAATGGGTTAGAAATCCAAACATATACTAATCAAACTATAAAATTTCATGAATTGGGGCGGGAAAAGCATTTTCTTTATTACTTTGAATGAGTCAACTTGAAAAAGTTGAGACCGGACACCGCTCCTCGAACCTGATCCTAGGCTCCTCTTCTACTGTCCTTCAACTACATTTCTTTGAATCTCCTTTGGCACAAGGAAAGGTTAAAGGGTTGGGACAATGGGAATACATAAATGGGTAGAATTTCTTTTCTATATTTTTCCTCCTTCCAAATGGGACCCCTACCCCTTCTTTTATAGGCTAGAAGGAGCTAGGTATTTGGACGAACCCTCGTCCATGCATGGCCAGGAGTTTTAGTTAACTCACCCATAGATTTTGTGTTCCATTGGAAAATTTCCTTTTTTCGTGCTTTTGTCGGTCCACATGAGCTTTTTTGGGTCAGCCAGCGTGCACACACATTCAATAATGGAGTAGGGTGCATGGTCCTTTATAAAAGAGGATTTTCAAAGAGTTGTTCAGCAGTGCTTTGATAAAGAAAGGATATGAGATCGCTTGATGCCAGGTAAGCATGTGAGGTGCAATTTAGGGTTATAAGAGATGCCCCCTAATGTGTGAGGTCAGAAGAGAATCTGATGGCCGAAATACATTACCAATCTTTACTGGTGTGCCGAATGATTGATCCCAAGGATCAGGAATCGGGAGGCGCTGTCTGCAAAATAACACATGTCTCACCGAGGCGGGCATACCCATGCTCGGGATAAAATAGAATCATGTATACCAATCAAATACACTATAGATCCATTTCAAATAAATATAAAGAGTAGTCATGAACAATACACAATGAAGCTACATCTCGAAATCAGAAAGACATACATATAGAGTATCCATCTTCCAGAAGCTGATTCGGCCTGATGGCTAGAGATGAGATCTTCAAAGCTCGAGCAACAACCTCAAAATATTCAAAACTTGGGTAGGAGTGTAATATAAGTGTACAACTGAACTACCCAGAGATCTTCGATAGCTCATCGGTCATGGACTTGATAATCTTGATGATCAGACTGAAGGCTTCAATGATTTCAAACAAGGACTTGATTGGATGTTTAGGATGGTCGGATATGAGGACAAGAGACATATTGCAGAGGGGCCAACTCAGGCTTGGTGATAAAATTCCCTTGGATAATATCACGATAAATGATGAGACGCAGGCAACATGGCATTAATCATAAGTCTACGAAGCAGGAGACAACACAAACTCTCTATATGTTTGGAAGGATAACCAAATGGTGGAGGACACAACTCTATATAGCGAGAAAAGATTCGTAAGGTCATACTACATCCCATAGTCTGATGAACAAATAGACATATGTGCTTTATCCAAGGGTGACTCATTATGCTGCCAATAAAGAAAATACTTTTCCCTTCCTCTTTTTGGGGTATATATATATATATATATTTGTTTTTTTCAATAGTTTTGGAAAAAGAATAAAGGAATATTTCGTTACAAAGGAGGAACAAGTATTGAAAACATACAAATTTGACGCACAGGGGCAAGATTTATGTTCAAAATAATGATACTCAAGAAAAATCTTCTAGGGGCCAAGGGTGTTAAAACACAGAAGCAAACTGTTACTAGGCTGATATAGAAGGTATGCAAAAGCGGTTAACAAAACACACAATGGTAACGTCCTTAGATGTAAGTTTAATGAGTCCAGAGAAGGTAAGCTCGGTGGTTTTTCATGTTTAGAGAGTCTGAAGAAACATAAAAGGAGACTCCATTGGGGTACCTTTTTCAAAGGTAGTCTAGTCAGTTCGAAAAAGGGGTAAACTAGCACCGAAAAGACATATATTCAAAACCATTTTAACGAGTGTGATAAAGACAAGATCACTCGGCCATTTTTTCATTTTTAAGGAGTCTGAAAAAAGATTAACTATGGACTCCGTCAGGAATATTCTTCTGAACCAATTTAACAAGTGTGAAAGAATAAGGTCACTCAACGATCTTTTCAATTTTAGGGAGTCTGAAAAGAGCTTAACTATGGACTCTGTGAAGTTCCATAGAGTATACCTTTGTTCGTACAGTTGATCATCCAGACCAAAAAAGGGGTAAACTATTGCCGGACAGACGTGACTTCAAATTTCAGTTTAACAAGCATGAAAGGCCACAAGATCGCTCAACAATCTTTTCATGTTTAGAGGGTCTGAAAAGGGCTTAAAAGAAGACCTGTTATTTTTTGGGAGTCCTGAGGGTGAGATCAAGAGCAAAGAAGAATCATGCAAATGAGGCTCAAACTCATATTCAGGAAAGACTATAAGGACTCTCGAGCCTACAATGTTTTAGAGACGGCATGGACACCATAATGCAACCAGGACCTACCTAGGGAATCCATGTTCTGGTAAGCTCTACCGCCAAGTTGCGACACTTCTAGAGCAGATATGATGGTTCTATGTCAGAACCTAATGGGATCGATCCTATGGTAGAGAAAAAGGACAACGGGACACAAAATTTGGGGTAGTAACCTAACCTATATGCTCAAGTTGATTCTTGGAAAAATTTTCATGGACCGTCAAAATTTCCTCAAAGCTCAAAAAAATGTCCCAATACCCGATCAAATCCTTCCCATATAACTCCTGAATCACTCTAAATGGTTTTTGGTATAAATAAAATGATAAGGGAGGCCAAAAAAGTGACAAAAAGAGGCCAAAAAGTCTATAAATAGAAGTTGGCAGATCATTATCACCATTACTAATTTGGAAATTGACTCTAGAGCCAAAAGACCCCCTTTGATAAAAATGGTGATTCCAGGAGCTATAGTGGACGAAACAAACTTTCGTCTGGACCAAGTAAGTACAAACTCCCCTATCTAGCTATTCAATTCTTCATTTTGGTTTTTTATTTCATGTTTTGGGTGGGCATCAACCTTTAAAAGGTCGGCCCTAGGTCCACGCGGGTTGTCTCTGGACAGGCCGCGTGTACACTCGGGCAGAGTAAAACTTGCCTGCATGGACCCCCCTTTATAGACAAAAAAAACCAAACAACATTCACTCACCCTCCTGAACTTTGTTGTGTTGGCAGGATGTATGTCCACTGGAGGGAAAGGGAGCATGAAGAAGTTAGTGAGTTGGTTACGAGAAATCTAAATGTCGTGGCCATGTTGATGCAATGTGGTTTTCTAAAGTTCTTCCTATGTCCATTTATGCAAGCGCAACCGAGGCTACTGAATGCCTTGGTTGACTATTGGCACCCTGATGCAAAGGCCTTCATGCTAGAGGGGAAATCAGTGCCCACCACCGAGGATATCTACTTTTTGGACTCTCAAGGTGAGGGGAACCAGTCAATTTCAGGACGTTTCCATCGGGGCCGCATAACATAGCAGAACTGATAGCCCTCCATTGTGAGGCTAGGACAAATCGTTTGAGCTCCTAGGTGCCCATAATTAAGATCACTAACCTATCGCTGCAAGTGATATTATTTCTCATTGGGCAGATTACCGGTTCAACAACCTTGCATCAGGCGTTCCGCACACAGATGCACTGTGTTATCCAGTTCTTGAATGCACAAATTTTTGACTGGAGTACCACACTACTGGAGTGTATGAAGAGGCAATTGACAGATTGTCGTCAGCGAACACAGAGGAATTTCGGGTTCAGGACTATTTTTTGTTCATTCTTTTTCGAGAGAGTTTCGAGCTTTAGTCCTTGAGAAGTGATATGAGGACATCATGCCTCTTTTCCTGCTGTATGTAGATGGGCAATATTACTACCGCGATAGGGTGGTGGAAGGACTAACGAGTCCTTCGATGATGACTTTTTTGCATGGTTGTCCTGACAAATCCCTGTGATCGAGGATTACCCATATGCAGAGATAGACTTTTCGAGAGATCCTGAGATACCCGTGCCCCCTGGTGAGGAGCGAGGGGAGATGGGTAAGCCTCCACCTTTTTAGTTTTTTTTTTTTTTTTGTATATGTAATTTTTATGTCATTTTTGTTATATATATCATTTTTTTATATGCCAGAGTATTTGACGGATATACGTTTGTTACATGTAGATGTGGGACTAGTGTGACCTGCCGATTATGAACAGAACAGGCGTCATCCTCGGCGAGGAGCTGCAGTTGCCACTATCGGGGGACCAGCAGTAGAAGGAGACCTTGCAGCCGGGGAGGCTGAGAGGGTACTTAGATGAGTTGAGCGGAACTTTACTACACTCACTCGCACAGTCCTGATGGCAGATATTGAGGACCTGCCGCCATCCATGCAGCCTCATGTAGTGGGGGCACCTCGGACGAGGGTCTGATTGTTTAGGAATTTAGCCCATGCTGTGGGCCAGTATAACAAAGCCCATAGGCCCTGAATCTATTTAGAATTTTTATGTGCCACGATAACTACTTGTATATATTGTTTGAGGTCATAAGCCCTGTGACTCATTATTGTTCCTATTTTTGAGGCACCTGTGTCCATCTATGTACTCTGTTTACTTTATGATATTATATATGGTTTTTTGATCTTTTGTGTCTTATGGATCACGTGTGAAAAAATGTATTTACATGCTTATGTCAATGCTCTTTCATATGTGTGCAAGATGCCAATCTAATTTTTATTTTATTTTATTTTATTTTATTTTTTAACTGGGGGAATCAGCAGCTTCGCGGTTCTCGTACTCGCGTGACACGGGGTCGATCCCCAGCGGCTACCACTATAACCCCAGGTGAAACCACCCAGCCCGCAAGAATGGCACACGAGTAAGTCCAGGTGAGAATCAAACATGAGACTTCATTTTACAAATTTCCTTCCATTTACACGACACTTGCCAATCCGTCTACACCCGTGCGGGCATGCCAATCTAAAATTTGATTAGCTAGAGTATCTGTAATTTGATTTAATCTCCTAGGAACATGAAAATATGTAATATAATCAAAGTTTCGTTCTAAGAGATGTACCCTAAGGAATCATCGGTGTAAGGTTGGATCATAAACCCGGTATACTCTGTTTAACTGAGACACAACCAGTTGAGCATCGAGATAGACCCGGAGATGAGAGATACCCAATGACAAGGCATCACGAAGAAAATCGATAACTACCCTATACTCGATGACATTATTTGTGGTGTCACCTAAGCATATACCTCCTGAAGATAACAACTGGCCCTGAAGTGTAAAGATTACCCAAGCTGCGATGGCAAGCCTCCGAGTGTGCCGACTAGCACCGTCTGCATGCCCAACGAACACCTCGAAATCACTTAACATTTTCCATATTGATGAAAGATAACATCAATGACACATCCATAACATTTAAAATAAACTAAAATGTAATAGTACACAGACTATACATATGTTACAAAAAGTTACCCACAGTGACCTGCCTATGAGTAATACTTCTTGAGGTGGAGCCCATTTCTAGGCTCCACCAAAGCATTCCCTTCAAAATCAATCAGATGATAAGTGCCCTTTTTTAATACCTCTTTTATGATGAAAGGTCCGAACCACATGGGTTTGAATTTTCCTACCCCCAAGGGGTCCTTATCTTGGTCATAGACCAGGACAAGGTCACCTTCAGAGAAAATCCGAGGACAAACGGACCTATCATACTGACACTTGACCTTATGTTGGTGAGCCTTGTTGGCTAGGGCTGCATCATGACGCTGCTCAAGGTATACTAACTATTCTTCAAGTGGAGAAGTGTCTAGCAATAATTGTACTGCCAATTTTAGAGATGGGATCTGATGTTCGATGGGTAAGACTGCCTCCAGCCCGTAAACGAGTTGAAAAGGTGAGAAACCGGTTGCATTCTTAACAGATGTTCGGTAAGCCCATAATTCCGAGTATAACATAGAATGCCAATTTGACTTGGCTAAGTTGATAGTTCGTTGTAGAATAGTCTTAAGAGTTTTGTTTACAGCTTCCACCTGCCCATTAGCCTGGGGGTAGTAGGGTGATGAATGTTCTTGCTGTAACCCAAGCTTTGATGTTAATTCAATCATCATCTGATTTTGAAAGTGACTACCATGGTTAGTGACAATCTCCCTTGGGATGTTGAACCTTGCTATGATCTGGTTGAATAAAAAGAGAGTTGCAGTCTCTCCATCATCTTTAAATGTTGGCATATCTTCAACCCACTTAGTGAATTAGTTTACAACTATGATGATATAGTGGTGCCCCCTTGTTGAAAGGGGGTTTCAAGTAGTGTAATCAATCCCCCACTTGGTGAAGGGACCAACTGTGATGACAGGAAACATGGGAGCGGGATGTGCCCTCATCTTCTGAGAGGAGATTTGGCACGGATGGCACTTCTTGACCGATTCTATACAATCTTTGATAAGTGTCGGCCAGAAGTAACCTACTCGTAGAATCTTTTGGGTTGTTTCCAACCCAGAAAAATGACTACCACACGCTCTAGTATGGAAATCATTGAGCACGATAATTGCCTCCTCATCTATGAGACATTGACGTAAGATGCAATCTACACCTCTCTGATACAACGTATCATCGAGTACGAGATAATTCTTAGCCTGATGGCGTATATGTCGGCGCTCATCACGAGAAGTATAAGTGGGGCACTTCAAAGTCTGGAGATAGATAAGTATATCTTTGTACTAAGGATATGAAGATGTGATCAAAAACATATCTCCCCAGATAGGCGATTCTTCAGGAACCACGTCACCTGACTCAACTAGAAGTTCTGAAATAAGATCTACGAAGACCAATGACTTTTTGGACTTTGCTGAAACGAAGTCTAAGTCAAAATCCTAGAGGATGACTATCCATCTACTGATTTTTCCACCTATTACCCGTCGTTTCAACATGTACTAAAATGGGTTCACGACAACAATGATGGTGGTCTTGCAAAACAGAACGTAATGATGGAACCGTTGAACAACATGAACTGCTGCTAACGCAAGTTTTTTGATATGAGAATAATTGAGTTCCAGTCCTACGAGGCCTTGGCTCAGGTAATAGATCACGTGTTCTATGAACAAATCATCTTCCTGAACTAAAACCATGCCAATGGTTGACTCTACAGTAGCCAGATATAATAAGAAATCTTTGTTATAGTTAGGTGGCCGTAGCAGAGGGGCAGTTCTGAAGGTGTGTTTTAATGCATCAAAAGAGCATTGAGCAGAATCGTCCCAGTAAAAAGGAACATATTTCTTTAGTAAGTGCATAAAACCCTTGGTGATTTCGGCATAGTTGGCTATGAAGCGTCGTAAAAAGTTCGCCTTGCCTTGTAGACTTTGAAGTTGAAGGATTGTGCGTGGGGGGCGGCAATTGGATTATTGCCTCCACCTTGAGAGGATTGACCATGATCCCTGTTGTTGATACGATGAAATTTAACAAACGTCTTAACATTACGTAGAAGCTGCACTTGTTTGGATTCAAGTAAATCCGAAAGTAGTGACAACGTTTGAAGATAAGTTGAAGGTGTGTGGGATGATCCATTCTCTTGCGAGATAGAGATGCTAAATCATCTAGATAGGCCTCGACTATATGCTTGAGATCATGAAAAGAAAAAGACATGGTCCGCTGGAATGTGGGTCCATCATTTTTAAGACCAAAAGGCATCTTACGATATGCAAATGTACCCCAAGGACAAATGAATGTCGTTTTGTGTTGGTTTTCGGGTTTGATTTGGATTTGATTATATCCCGAAAAACCATCCATGAAAGAAAAGGATTCGCAACCAACACATTCATCAATGATTTGGTCGATGAATGGTGTTGGAAAATTATCTTTGGGACATGCCTTGTTCAAATCATGGAAGTCGGTACATACACAAATTGTGCCTTGTTTTTATTGACCAGCATAGGATTTGACACCCATTGAGTCAAATGGATAGGATAGATAAAACCTACCTTTAGCAATTTATCTATCTCAATCTTGATGGCTGCTGCTGTCTTAGGATTAACTAGACGAAGCTTCTGTCGGACAGGCTTGGAATCAGGATATGTTGTGATTTCATGTTCAACTATTTTTGGATCTATACCTGGCATTTCCTCATAAGACTAGGCAAAAACGTCGCGGAATTCTTTGAAAAGATTCGTGTAGATTTGAATCTCTTCGGGGGAGAAATCTGCTTTGACGAAGATGTTCTCCATGATGCCATGGTTTTAGGAGATGTTGATTGGTATAGTTTCAGTGATAGTTTCCATATTTCCCTCAACATAAATTTCATGTGTAGCTAAGAGATGAATAGGACACGAATGATCTCCTGTCATGGTCACGGTGAATTCTCCTGCTTCGATTCGGCTTAACTCTGGGAGAAAATATGATCTATGATGAAGATCCTCCCAAGGTTTGTCTGGCTTAGATTACTACTTCATCAAAAGGTAAGACTAATTCTAATGAGTCAGTGTTAGTGAGAGAACCCTGAGCCCAAATAGGCTCAAGAAGTGGATCTAACACTTGTGCAGGAGTCAGATTAGGGTTAGCTGAAGCTTGCTGGACTAAAGAGTATTCTACTTCAGTGGCAGACAAGGGCATGGACATGCCTGGGTGCCCTGTCTCATCCATCGTGGCCGATGGGGATGGAAGTATCCATGGATCCTCGAAGTAAATCATGCAGAACGACAAAACTTGAAAAATCTCAACCTTATGGTGATTGGATATAAATTTGATGTCGCCGTGAGGGGGTGGGTAATCGAAGGTACCCATCAAGGATGGGCACAAACCAACTCCTATGATAACGACACCTGGTTGAGGATTATCAATCATCAGGACCATGGATGCCCCCAAAGCAGGGTCAAGTCTGGAGAAATACAATTGATCAATGGTCACTATCTGACCCTCGTGTGGAAGCAACAAGACCCAGAAAACTGTAGCAACCATAGCTTGCATAGCATAAGTCTAACTCCTTTCTAAGAAGAGGTTATAGTCGAGGGGAGCATCGACTAACTCTACTTCGACACACATGGTCTTCCCTCCTAACTACACGGGGAAAGAAGGAATGATGCCATGTGGTTAGAATGAATGATCATTGAAAGCAGTGAGGAGAGTAGGTGATGAAGAAAAAATGGGTTGGCCAATGGCCTTCCAACATGCCATTGACATAATGCATGTCAAGGCGCCCTCATCGACCACCGTGTGGAAGATATTCCGAGTAAAAGTTTTTGTGGGATAAGCCACTACTATCTGAAATGCTACATGGTAAGGAAAACGAGGTTTTAAGTCAGTTGTATCTAACATGATGGTACCTATATTACAAGTCTCAGTAGAGCCCAAAGAGGTTAACAAGGCTTTCCTCTGAGAATGGCAGCTTTGGAGGACATCCAGAGTAGACATTGCACAAGGGGTTTGTGATAAATCTTCCACCACAGAGTATTTCTAGGTGGCCCTTGCATTTGGGTTATCAGAAGATTTTTTAAATGCACCTTTTGGGATGCATGTCATCGTTTCTCCCAACGTATTCTCAATCTGTAGAGGAAGAGATGGGAGGTAAGCTTCTTTACCCTTCTCATAAGTGCTTGGTTTACTATAATTGTGCGCTCTAGTCGATATAAAAGAATCACCCCTAACCATATATATGTTCACAGATACAGGGTTGTTTGGAGGCAGAAAGGGTTATTGGCTGCTCCCTTCTGTGCTTGTAGAGGCTTGAGTTAGATTTATTCCATGTTGAAATGGATTCATCAACACCGCCTGTTGTTGCTGCGTGACAAATTTTTGGCCCTCTGTAAGTTGAGGACATAGATGGGTTGGGTGTTCTTCCGTGCATAAGTTGCATGGATACCTCACCTTCCATTTTTTAGTGTTGTCCCCGCCAGCATTAATGGTGGGTTTTTTATCCCCCTTAGCCTTCTTTCATTGTTTTTTCTTCCCTTCAAGTTGTTGGGTGGCCTTTGGGTTAGTTGACTGCACGGTGTGTACCTCTAACATTTTGGTAGGGGGAGTAGCCAAATCAGTAGTTTGGTTGGCTGCTATGTGTTGTATAGATAACTGCTGCAACTACTTTGTCAACTTTTCAGCGAGCTTTGTTTGTGTTGAACTGACAATACCATCGGCATGTGGTCCAGCTCTCTGTCTAGTTTCATCCAGTATTGAACATGGCACATCTGGAAAGATGTTGTATAATAAACCAAACTGAGAATAGATGAGCTCAAACTGTTGATCCCTCATGATGGCGTCTTCTTCGGAGAAAACTCCTGATGTCACAACATCTTTGGATAACTATGGGACCAAAGACTTAAGGAACCACTCAAGCAGGAATGCTAGTGGGACTGGTACCTTGATTAAACTCTTTCATCTTCTCCATTCTCGGATGTGGTTAGAGATATGGTCCACCGTTGTCTGTCTGAAATTGGTGAGAAGCTCTGTGCCAGTGTCGTATCTCACAGGTAATTGGAAATGGTTTAGGAAAGCCATCGCCAGTTCACCAAAAGAAGAGTATCTTGAGCGATCGAGTTCAATGTACCATTTCACGGAACTCCCAACAAGAGTACATTGAAACAACCACAACTGTACAGAGTCATCTTTCAATGAGTTAGATGAGCACCAAAGATGGAAGTTAGTCACATGATCTCCTAGATATTCGTTAGGCTTGGCTTCGAACTTCGGAATGTCCGAAGGCAACTTCATCGGCATAGGAGGCCAATGCGGATCATGACAAATAGGGTCATTCAATAGCCTTGTCAAATATGGCAAGTGTAAAATTGCCAGGAAAGGTAGTTTGGGTTGTTGGTGATAACCTGGGAAAAAGGGGCCTAGAGTTTGACTGGCACCAAGTTTCCAGGAAAAGTTTGGCTACTGGCCCGAATTCTGGTAGAAACCATGGCCTTGGCCAGTGTAAGGATTTTGCATATGTGGAGACATCATCGACTAATTTCCCAAATAGGACATAGATTGTTGGGCATGCATTGTATTTGAAGAAATTTGGGAAGGATTACCCCATGCCGGTCCCATGGGGATAGGCATAGTAGTTTGTCCGAGGTTCCATTGATTGTGGAAATAATTACCCCGGATCGACATTCCATATGAGGGAATGGATCCCTGCCCTGAATACCAAGGTCTTGCTAGGTTTTCCCCCTATGTAGGAATAGTACCTGGCATAGGAGTAGATTGTCCAAAAATGGGGTTGCCCCTAGTTGAGAAAGTGGTTGACGAGAAGGTTGTGTTACCAAATGTTTCATTCAAATAAAATGGTGTCGAACCTATCGACATACTATGCGAAGGTGGTCCTTGAATCCCCGCTCCAAATAAACTATTATGTGTAGGTTGCCCGACGGATTGCTGATGCAAGCCACCGAGTGAAGGGGACAAAAGAGGGATATGACCTCCTCCACAAGGGAAAGCATTAAAAGGAGCAGGAGTGCCCCCCATGTGACCTTGCAAAGGAGCACTTGAGCTCCCTACCCCCAGACCCAAAGTCTGTAAAGTGGAGCAGGAAAGTACATGACTTGTACCTGAACTAGGCATCATGTATGAGAACGGAGGACCTGTCACACTAGGTGTGAAAGGGGTTGTGGCCGCCACCAAAGATGGGATCGGACCACTGTTCAAAGTAGTTGCAGTCGAGACCATGGTGGTTCAGACCGACGACGGTGGGTTAGGAGGTGAAAGATCTCCTGTGGTGACAACCATAGTGGGAATTGAAGAATTCCCAAAAGGAGTAACAACATTTGTTTCCATTGTTGTGTGCAACATTGTCTAGTGCTCGTAAAATTGAATTGGTACAATGAAAGGTGCCAAGAAATCAGTGGTTGGGGTTTCAACTGGGGCAAGAGCAGTTTCTTCAAGGTACAAAATGGTCGATTCCTCTGGGGGTTGGTTGGGTACAATGGTTTGTAACCAAACACTTCAAAAGACCCTTGTTGGTCTAGCTTTCGCCTTAATTGTGGCGAGGGTGGCTCCAGTGTAACTGGCGGTAGGCCAAGAAGCCTTTGTGACCAGCGGAGCTTAGGATCCTTCACTATGTGAGAATATCCAAGACACTCTAAGGTAGTCTAAACATTCAAAATTAACACACACTAAAAAAATTCCCTAGAAGATAAGACAGGCAAACACTAAATTAATTGGAAGAACAGTTACAACAACCAACACTAGAGCAACTTACCAGTGCAACTGCAACTCAAACATGGAAGAAACCTATGAGTATACTCTACAAAGAATGGCCCGATGTTTGTCCTAGGTACCGCGGTATACCCCCACATTCACCTGTGTGTGTCCCTGAAAAATATTGGCAACTAGGTTGCCAGCGCACGAATAGTCACCAGGCGGGTACAATCGAAAGTCGGGTAGACGACAATGAGTAGGGTATCGAGCCCAAAACCTGTCAAGGGTATCGAGAGAAAATGGTCTGGAAGACAATTGAGGACCTTGAATGGATTCAAGACCCATGAAGCCCCGTGGCAAATGCAAACGACAGAATCCCAAAACAAGCACTCTATATGTGTTCTACACTATGATTGGTCTAGCTTTGGAGGGGTTATCTCCGCTACCTTTCAGCACGCGGCCTCGTTTTTATCCCCTGTGTTAGAGGGGGGTCCCAGATAACTTTCATGACACTGGACTTAGATACTCCC
The DNA here is from genome assembly GCA_010110895.2 of Picea sitchensis. Classification (NCBI taxonomy): domain Eukaryota; kingdom Viridiplantae; phylum Streptophyta; class Pinopsida; order Pinales; family Pinaceae; genus Picea; species Picea sitchensis. The sequence goes on along the minus strand of SNQJ01S0015307.1, from coordinate 46,080 downwards.
TAACTCAGACTCCAATGTTTGATTTTAAATGGCCTTGAAGAGTTTCCTCTCCAACCTAATCCAAGGCCCTAAACCTAAACTAGTTGGTGAACCCTACAAACATAAAAGTCTAGTAGATTTTAAATTTAGCATTGATTTTATGGCTTTGTATTACATCAAGGGGTATGAAAATGAAACTAATGATGTGTAAAAGACGAAAGCAAAAAATGAGTAAAAAGCTGGAAACAAAAAAAAATTCTTAATGCAAAATTTCAACAACTTTTCAAATTTTATTTTTTTTTTACTTTTCTAAGATTTTGGACAGCAAAATCAAAGGAATTTCACTTGAATATGAGATACTTATGATCTAAGTGAACTGCAAAAACTTCTGAAATAAACAACTTTTCCTTGGCTAATAATGCAGAAACACACTTTTCAACCAAACAAGAAAATGAAAAGAGATTTTTTTATTTTATTTAAATGCTAGTAAAGCAAGAAAGGAAAAATACCGACAAGCAAAAACCAAGAAAAACAATTCTGGCCTAATCACAGATCGCAAAGAATCAGGTCAAAAATCACACACTAGCAACCTTTTTTTTTTAAAAACAATGACTCTCACACTTGTCTAAAAACCTTAAAAATTCTTTTATTTTTATGACAACTTTTTTTAACTGAGAAAAAGTAGGCTAAGAGTAAGATTAATCCTAAGCTACTGACTATCCAAACAGAGATTCAAACACTTGAGAGGAATAATTCTTATCAAGGGAAAGGATGATTGCCTTACCCTCAACAAAAAGTACCCTGTACAAGCACGCGACTGTTAATCAAACAACACTCATGTGAATGTGCACTGGATAGAGACAGAGGGCATGTACATGTGGGCTGACCTTGTACAGGCCACGTGTATATCTAAACTCTGAGAAAAATGAAAACAGACAACCCAAAACTAGGAAGAGACCACTGATATTGATAACCAGGATCCCTTGAAGGCTTGGACACTCTTTTTAACAGAAAAACAAATAATGTAAGGAGAAAATGATGAAGCAAAAACAATCTGAGATTGGACTGCTAGCAAACAATACTCAGACATAATTCTAGAAAACCTCCTGAGAATGTGTGACTTTGACAGGGAAGAGGATGACTACCTCTAAAGCTCTCTAAACTCTACACGCTACTGCTACTTCTTCAGCTAGCGTTCACATGTAGGTTGTAAGAGAGTAGGGTGTAGGTACATGCGTGCAGACCTTATGCAGGCCGTGTGTACCTCTGTGGGTCCCAAAAAACACAGTCAAGCAAAAGACAGGGAAAGATGGTATGGAAAACTAGACTCCCTGCTAGCTCAGACCTTACAGAAACTAAAAGAAAAAATAGGCAAGAAAAACTAGTCTGTAAAACTACCCAAAAATGAAATAAAATTCCAATAAACCTAGAGAGTCTCCCTTGTATGGTCGCCAATTCTATTGTGGGGAAAATCTCCCTATGGACTAGCAAATAGAGTTCAGACTTTGCATGTAGATATGACCGAAGAGAAACTACTTTCTATCTTCATCCCTAGATTTAAGTCCCCTTTTCTTAGTAAATGCATGGAAATATAACCTACCTCATTCCTGACGTTTGATGTCGATCCTCCGTTGTACTTGATTATTTGTTCGCAATACTCCTTCCAAAGATGACCTACATCCAAGACAAACAACAACTATGCATGCATCCTACTTATATACTAACGGGTTAGAAATCCAAACATATACTAATCAAACTATAAAAGTTCATGAATTGGGATGGGAAAATCATTTTCTTTATTACTTTGAATGAGTCAACTTACAAAGGTTGATACCGGCCACCACTCCTCGAACCTGATCCTGGGCTCCTCTTCTACTATCCTTCAATTGCTTTGCTTTGAATCTCCTTTGGCACAAGGAAAGGCTAAAGGGTTGGGACAATGTGAATATGTAAATGGGCAGAGTTTCTTTGCTATATTTTTCCTCCTTCCAAATGGTACCCCTACCCCTTCTTTTATATGCTAGAAGGAGCTAGGTATTTGGACGAACCCTCGGCCATGCATGGCCAGGAGTTTTAGTTAACTCACCCATAGCTTTTGTGTTCCGTCGGCAATTTTACTTTTTTCGTGCTTTTGTCAGTCCACATGGGCTATTTTGGGTCAGTCGGTGTCTACATGCGTGCAGTAATGGAGTAGGGCACGTTGTCCTTTATAAAAGAGGATTTTCAAAGAGTTGTTCAGTAGTGCTTTGGTAAAGAAAGGATATGAGATGGCCTGATGTTAGGTAATCATGTGTGGTGCAATTTAGGGTTATAACAGTGCCGCAAGACCTCCAAGCCATCCTTTCTAAACATCAATTGGTCTTTTCCAATCCCCAAGGACTCCTTCCTTCCCGTGGTGTTCATGATCATTCCATTCCCCTTGTACCCAGAAGCCTTCCTCCCAATATCCATCCGTATCATCACCCCTTTTCCCAAAAAAATGAAATTGATAAAATGGTCTAGGAACTCCTTAATGCAGGTGTTATCCACCCTAGTACGAGCCCCTACTCTTCTCCTGTGGTGATGGTCCTGGAGAAAGAAGGTTCATGGCGAATGTGTCCTGATTTTCGTGCCCTCAACAAACTTACCATTAAAGACAAATTTCCCATTCCTGTCATTGATGACCTCCTGGATGAATTGAGTGGTGCACAATTATTTACTAAACTTGATCTTTGTTCAGGCTACTGCTAGATACATATGAAAGAGGCAGACATTCCTAAGACTACCTTTATAACTCATGAGGGCCACTATGAGTTTTTGGTCATGCCCTTTGGCTTGTGTAATGCCCCCTGCACCTTCCAAAGCCTCATGAATCATGCCTTCCATCCTTTTATCCATCATTTTGTCTTAGTTTTCTTTTATGATATCCTCATCTATGGAAAAACCTAGACAACCCATCTTGCTCATGTGGACCAAGTTCTCCAACTCCTCTCTCAGCACCAACTTTTCCTGAAACAGTCTAAATGTGATTTTGGCGCCTCAGAAGTAGAATACTTGGGTCATATGGTTGGCAAGGATGGAATCAAGGTGGATCTGAAAAAGATTGAAGCTATGCAAGACTGGCCTCACCCAAATACTCTCAAAATCTTGCGTGGATTTATGGGCTTAACATGGTATTATCGCAAGTTTGTTAAGAATTATGGAAAGATTGCAGCACCTCTCACTGCTCTCCTAAAAAAGAAATCTTTCACTTGGACTCCACCCACTGTTCAAGCTTTTCAAACCTTGAAGATGGCCATGTGCACCACTCCAGTCTTGGCCCTTCCTAATTTCACAAAGACCTTTGTGTTGGAATGTGATGCCTTAGGGAAAGGAATTGGTGTTGTCCTTATGCAAGAGGGTCGACCTTTGGCCTTTACCAACAAGCAACTATCTGAAATAAATTTGGGCAAATCAATCTATGAAAAGGAAATGTTGGCTATTCTACAAGTCATTTATGTATGGAACCCTTATCTATTGGGGAAACATTTCCAAATCAAGACATACCATCAAAGCCTCAAGTATTTTTTGGAACAACGCATTTCCTCCTAGGAGCAACAAAAATGGGTGAATAAGCTATTTGGATATGATTATGAGATCATTTACAAGAAAGGCAAACAAAATGTGGTTGCGGGTGCACTTTCCCAAAAATATGAAGATGAAGGATCCCTTTTTTCTCTTTCCTTCATTGTACCAGATTGGCTCCAAGCCGTTCTCCAGGAATGGATACAAGATCCTAAAAGTTCACATCTGATCCAACAATTGCAGTCCAATGCTCTAACTTCCCTAGGGTACTCTTGGCTCCATGATTAGCTTCAATACAAAGTCCATTTGTATTTAAGTAAACAATCAAAGCTTAAATCCATGGTACTTTCTGAGATTCATGCTACACCCACTTCGGGGCACTCTGGGTTCATCAAAACCTATGAAGTGGCCAAACGTTCTTTTTTCTGGGATGGTGTGAAACAAGACATCCGTAATTTTGTCATTGAATGTTATGTGTGTCAATGCAACAAGGGAGAAACAGTCAAATCTCCAGGCACACTACAACTGCTTCCGATTCCACCTGCTATTTTGCAGGATATCTCTATGGATTTTATTATTGGCTTACCCAAATCAGGAGATAAATCATTCATCATGGTGGTTGTTGATCGCCTTTCCTAGTATGCTCATTTCTGCACTCTTCAACACCCGTTTACAGCATCCACGGTGGCTCAAATTTTCATGAATCAGGTCTTCAAGCTTCATGGCATGCCGCACTCTATTGTTTCTAATCACGACCCAACTTTCACAAGAAATTTTTGGCAAGAACTGTTCAAGCTAGAAGGCACCCAATTGCATCTCATCACAGCTTATCATCCCCAAACTGATGGTAAAACGAAATTTTTCAACAAGTGTCTGGAAACATATCTGAGGTTTTTTTCCTCGAAAAAGAAAAATCAGTTGGCTCAATGGTTACCCCTAGCTGAATGGTGGTACAACACTTCATACCATACAACTACACACATGACTCCTTTTGAAGCGATATATGGACAAAATCCACCTTCATTTTTCTCATACTTACCGGGTACTTCGAAGGTCCAGGTAGTTGACCACACACTTATTGTTCGAGAGGCTATTCTTTGTACCCTCGAAGATAATTTGGTCATGGCATAGAATTGCATGAAGAAACAAGCAGATCAATATCTCTTTGAACGTCAATTTGTAGAAGGGGATTAGGTGTTTCTTGGACTGCAACTTTACAAGAAAAATTCCCTCAAGGGCGAGCATTGTCAGAAGATCATGCCCAAATTTTATGGTCCTTATATAGTTCTCAAGAATGTGGGACAAGTAGCTTATCAGTTATCTTTTCCCAGTCATTTGAAGCTACATCCTATTTTTCATGTTTCATGCTTAAAGAAGGTGATTGGAGCTAAGTGAAAAATTCAAACCAACCTTCCTGAGTTAGCTGAAGAAGGATCCATTTGGCTACAACCAAAAGCTATTTTGGACCAGTGTGGGCATCGCCTACGTCAGAGAATGATCAGGTAAGTGCTAGTCTAGTGGAAAGATACAACTCCAACAGATGCCACTTGGGAACCAACTACCAACAATTTCCACATCTCAAGCCTTGAGGACAAGGTTGTTGTTAAGGGGACGGACATGTTTGGGTCTTAACCCGCACATAGGTAGAACAATATATTCGGATGTAATAAAGTTCAATATTAATAAGGCCTTTCAATAAAATAGAATAAGGAGGATGTAAGAAGACATAATAGAAGCTTCCTCTTCTAGAAGGATCTTCCTCTAGATGATTCTTTTGATAGACATATTTAGTATAAATAAGAGTCGAGGGTATGAGAACCCTAGTTTGGATATTATTGTAACAGAGCTCTACTCAAATGGAGGTTGTCCCATCGAAGAGGCCCATGAACATTGCTTTCAGATTCAAAGTGTTATTTCTCTTGTTATTCTTGTATCATTTCAGTGCTATTGTGGTGATTGTTCTGGTTATATTGTTGTTATTCTGCCATTTCTAGCATTTTATTTTTTTTCTGCATACTTTTTATATATGGTATATTACACATCCTAGGAAAAGAAGATAATAGAGTGAACTCTCATCCTAGGGTCTTTGTCCCAATCCCAATGTGGTATGAATCGAGCCATGTGAATAGATGTTTTGATGTTGAACATGGTAGAAACCACTTGATTACCGATCATTGAGGGAAACCATTAACAAATGAGAGGGAAATCACCAATGATGTAAATGACTCCCAATGTACCCTAGTACATTCCAGAAAATGTGAATAAATGATTTGAAGTTGAACATTCGTGAAATCATCTAATCAGATGTCAATGATGAAAACCTACTGTTGAAAGCGAGGAGGCTTCCCATTGAGGCATGAAGGTCCCAAGGTACTAACTAGTTTCTAATTCTAATTCCTAGATGATGTGTTTAATTTGATAGGAAAAGACTCATCGAGGGAGGGCCTTGATGTATCCCCCATCATGAACATGAAACTGACATAGAAAAGTGATGTAAGATGGTGAGTCAAATGAGTATTGACTGACACAGGAAATGGAAACTAGAAATACTGTATATGGATGGTTTGAAGTGAAAATTCCTTTGAACATGATGAGCCATGACAACTCATAGAGGGAGGGCCTTGATGTATCCCCCATCATCAACACGAAACTGACATAGGAAAGTGATGTAATATGGTGAGTTGAATGAGTATTGACTGACATGGAAAATGGAAACTAGAAATACTGCAGATGGATGGTTTGAAGTGAAAATTCCCTTCAACATGATGAGGCATGACAACTGACTTGGAAGCATTGACTCGAAGAGTACCAAGAATGTAATGTCACAACAATAAGAGAACTCTTCGGCTGGATGAAAAAGTATGGAAACACATGGAATTGGTATGACTCAGAGACAAGAAGATTACCCAACTGTAAGATGAGACACAAATAGGTTCCATGTTCAAGGGTGACAATAGTTTCCATAAAGGATTCCAAAAAACTTGACCCACTTCCTTCAATTTTTCCCCCACCTAGATAGATCAGTACCTCTTTTTCATTTAACAAGCTCGAGGAGGGCAACACATGTTCGATATAACTCACCTTCGGTAATTTCTTCTTCCTTTATTTAACGAACTGGAAGAAGTAATGGTTCATTCCCATATGGGTCCTTCAATGTGTAATTTAGTGAGTCCATAGAAGGAAAACTTGATGGTTTTTCATGTTTAGAGAGTCTGAAAAGAACTTAAGGAAACTCCAGGGTTGTCCTTTTTCATGATGTTTATTCTTTGAGGTCCAAAAAAGTATAAAATGATACGACAAAGAACTCTTCTAATCATGCTTGATTAGAGTGTTCCTTTTTTGTAATTTAGTCTCATGAGGCCGAAAAAGAGATAAACTATCACTCTAAATACGCCATTTCAAACCTTTTAACGAGTGTGAAAGGAATCAAGATCACTTGAAAATATTTTCATGTTTAGAGAGTCTAAAAATATCTTAAAGGAGACTCCAGGGGGTTCCTTTTTCATATAACCTTTACGAGTCCAAAAAAGTGATAAAAGTATATTCGGTCACATTCTCATGTATTTATGAGCATGAGAAAGAACAAAGAAAAATATCAATAACTTATTCTCATGTCTTTATTGGCATGAGAAAGAACAAAGACTAATCTTGTTCTAGAAAAATACTACTATGTTACGATGGGAATGATCTTCAAACGAGGATCACTCCTAGCAGTGTGTCTCTATAGAGGTGTTTTCCCCCCAACTTGTTTGGCATAAGTTAGTGTTTTTTCTCCAGCATGATGTCCAGAGGCTGGAGACTTTCGCCCCAAGCGTCATTTCCTCCAATAAATCTTCTTATTTCCTTATTTAGGTTTATGGTTACTAATGGAAACATTTTCACTAGGCGGAAGAAAATAAGGTTCAAGTATTTGATCCAAAGTGAGAAACGATCATAACAGAGGGTGTTTCATTTTTTAACGAGATTGACAGAGAAAATGAACTATTCTTGTAGCTTCTGTTTCATTTTTTAATGAGATTGTCATAGAGAAGAAAAAATATGATCGAGACCTCTGCTTGATCATGGATTCCAAGAGGATAATGCTCTATAAGGAATACATGTCAAGGGACAAACCTTAGCCATGGCTTCTAGGAGATATTTTCTATATGGAAAAAAAAAATTTCGGAAGGAATACACGTCAATGACCTTGATAAGGGTAGGGATATCTATCTCTAATATCCCTATCGAAGAGATGAACATATCAACTACCAAATCTAAGTCAGGAGAACAGAGAGATTCCCTCTCGTGCGGGGATGAACGCATGGGGAAGGTTGTTACATAATTGACTTGCGGTGGGGCGAACATCGCTGACATGTATGGACCATTCAAGGAAGGAAGATGGTTGTCCATCAGATGAGGGTCAATGAATGAAAGTTGGTCGATTGTTACTATGTTTCTGTTGTGAGGGAAACATATCATGACTCGAAAGAGAGTGGAAAAAAAATCTCTCATAACATATACATAGTCTCACCCAAGGAGCATGTTAAAGTCCAAGGGGTCACGAACTACCATCACATTGACATAGACTATTTTTCCTCCCAAAGTAACCAGAAACTGAGGAAGGATCCCTAAAGGTTGACTAACTCTTCTGTCAAAGGTCAATAGATTCTGAGTCAGGGGAGAAAGTTGCGATGAACCAAAATATTTCCAAGCATTCATGGATAAGATACTAGTAGAAGCAACTTCGTCTATTACAGTGTTAGGAATATTCCTATCACAAGACTACACGGTGATTTGGAAAGGAACATAAGAAGGAAGAAGGGGTTCTATCAAATGATTCCAATTAATAGAAATCATTTGATTGCTTGAAGGGGGTGCCATCGAGACGGGTGGAGTTCCCCCTTGTCCGGGTGAATAAGTATTAACAAGGTATACCTGAGTGACATCCTCACTCTTTGAATGAGGAGTGGGATCGACTGATGACAGAACCAGATTGACCACCTTGGTTTCATACTTCAAGCGAGGAGTGGGATCAATCGATGGTAGAACCAGATCGACCACTTGGGTTTCACTCTTCAAGGGAGGAGTGGGATCGACCGATGATGGAACCGGATCGACCATTTTGGTTAGTGGTTCAACTGAGGATGAAACCATATTGACCACCTGATCAAATGGAATGATTAGGGATGGAACTAGATTGACCATTCCATCAACTAATGATGGGTTGGAAGAGATTTCATGATCAACAATTGGAAGTTGAATATTTTACAAAAGATAATAAGCCTCGTCTATACGAGGACAAAGGTGAAAGTAATAATCACCTTTGCATAACAAGAAAGGAAATTTGACAGTTCTATTCTTCTTACCAACCTTATTGTCACTAGTTGATGGGGTGTCACCAGCATGTTCAACAGGGGATGATGACATGGAATACCACATTTCTAAGACCCTGGGGAGACCAGGGAAATCCCTCAGAAAGTGGTCACCCTTACAAATCCTGCAAGGGAATTTGGGTTTTATATTCTTCATTTTAGACTTTTCAACTTTATCAATGCTCCCAATATGATTAACAATAGTTGGTTGATTGGATCCAACATGACTTGATGTGGTCATAGGATTGGTATCTTTCTGATTCTTCTTCTTCTTCTCTTTCTATTTCTTGTTCTTCTTATCAACCTGGCTACTCTCTTTAGATCTTTCACTAGGCGAAGAAGGAGAAAGGGAAGGAGACCTGATGGGTGAAGAAGATGAAAGGTCGACATTAGGTTGATGTGTGGGTGGTGTGCTTACATCTGAAGCATTAGGTGCATTCTAAGAACTAGGAAAAGTTAAGATCATCGGAGTGGGGAACAACCAAACCAATAACCCGATGGTGAGTTCCAGAAGACTCAGCATGGCAATGCATGGAGGACCAATGTTTCCAAAAGAAGGAAAGGAGAAAGGTTCCTTGGGAAAAGGGGTTCCTTCATTGGTACTCCTAGAAATTGATGCCATTGACACTGACTCGACCGAAGGTCCACCAAGGAAAACAAATTACAAGATTCAAATTGAAGGATCAGACCTTGTCACTGAAAGGGGGGGGTGAATTAGTGACATAATTAATTTATCAATTTTTTATTTTATTAATGCAATTAATATTTTAACACAATATTTTTCATGGAACCCAATTCTGAAAACCACAAACACTTCTCTTATTAACTGTAAAATACTATTTTTACATGTTACATAGAAAGAATATATTCTTCATCTTAGATCAGCACCCACGGATCAGGATGCACCAACACCCTTGTTCACCAACTCCAACTGGTATGAGGGTTCAGCCCCCCTGTTTAGTCAGATACAACTGAAAATGAATCACCTACTCCCCTGTAGGCACCAACTTGCCCTTGCACCTCCCTGCCTCCCTTAGTTTATGAGTCTATAAAACTTATGTATTCTATATTGACTGCTTCTCTCTCTACCTCTGACATATGTTATTCAATGTATCTTCTATAGGCCAATAAGTCTTCTATCTCAAACACTGATCATCTTTAACTACTATTGTGTATTATTGATATTCAATGTGTCTACTACAGTTACGTCTTCTTCAATTATCAACCCTTTCATGAATCATAACTCATCATGGGAATTCACACCCTTTCATGAATCGTTACACCTCTTGGTTTATTTCATAATCATTGTTTTAAATAACACAATCATGTTTTTTCCAAATCACATTTCTATTCAATCTTTATCTTATCTTTTGATGTCTCCTTTAATTCATAATAAAATTATTCTCTTAAACTAATATTCACAGACTTTTCATAACCAAACATCTGATCTATGTCTCTAATCTAATGACTATGTGTAATATAATTATTTACCAATATCACAATAATTCCTTAGATTGATTCTTACAGGATTTAAGCATTTAAAATATTTAATATTAGTTATGAGTTGTAACAATCTTACCAGGGCTCCCATTGAATAAATTAATGTTATCACTGTCTCTATGTTTATGTAGGGTTTTGCTAGTTTTTGGTGATTATCTTTAGCATGACAGCATGTAGACTTATAAACAATTATGGTGTATTGTATATACCCTCTACTATATTCTTTGTGTGATCTTCCTTTGTCTTCATCTTGTCAGTATCACAACTCTCAACATTTTATAATGGTCTAAATGTTGTGCAGGGTTTTACTAAAATTGACGAACAACTAGATTTTAAATCGACTAGTAGTGGATTTGGCGATCCACCAGACTTGGCATTATGCCTAAAATATGATTAATTTTGGAAGTCTTTAAATTGGTTTCACTAACCGAATTATCCAACGAATCTTAATACCACGGTCACCCATATGACTGATACGCCCACAGTTTGTATAAATAAAAAATTTCAATGAGTGGATGAGATTAGTTTTTAATTGGCAATCCAACGATCGTTATCATTTTGAACAAAATGTAGGGTGCCTAACAGGTCATCCCGACCTCCAAGATGGTAAGATTCTCATGGATTCCAAAAACCTAGAACCCCCACCATACCTTTGCGCTATGCGTCGAATAGTCATAGTCAGAACTGTGTATAAACCCAAATAAACCTTTCCGCACTATCAATGTGGGATTAAGTCTCAAATGCCAATTTAATCAGCACCGTCGATATCTTGATTAGATGGTTGTTGAGTCTTCCACATAGTGGATTATTGTAGATCTTCATCTCCTCTACCCATCGACCACTACCCATCTATCTACAATGATATCCATTGACACTTTTTGAATCGTTCAAGTGAGAACTGCAAACTCTGTCTGTACTTCGAGACCTACCTCTATGGTCTTCATCCTTGAAAACAATTATAGACTCCATGTCTCTCATTTTATCTTGATGATCTAAATGTGGCTTGAATATATTTGAAACCCCAACATGATCTACACTTCTCCTCCTCCTTGTCTCTCTTCATGAACTAGTGACACTGATAAAACCATGGTCATTCTCCAACCTTTTTGTAAGACACACAGTGGCTCATGTCATTAGTATATGGGGATGGAGATCATTGAGTCATTGAAAGCCAACCACAAGAACCACGGACTGAAGAGAGGTATCGCAGGCAGACCAATGGTTTGTGTTTCAATACCTATTTCATCTCCTCCATTTAAAACGCTCAGTGAATTGTCATAGTTAGCGGAGCTAAGAAATTGATTTTCTGCGGGGATATAATCGGTCTATGATGATTTTTCTTCAGCCAAATGGAGAATGTGTGCACAAGACTTGACCATTGAACAATAATTGTGTGGGGGTGACACTCTAGATTGTTCATCGACATTATAGATGTGGGAATATTTGTTTTTCCTCTGATGGAGTCTGAGCTGTTTGAGGAATTTGCGAATGCGATGTTTGATGTTGCAGCAGTCGAGCTTCATAGCTAAAATGAATTCATTTTATTTGAGTGAGTTTTCAGAACTTTGCACAGGAAATTCCCAACATTAAGAATGGCCCTCTATTTCAAAGCACATTCCATGTTTCTTCAAGAGAACTACATCGTTTAGTCTCCATCGTTCAAATTCCTATGTTTATGTTTTTTCACTTTCATTTCTTTCATTGTATTGCAAATATCACACTGTCATTTCTTTCATTGTCATCTATTCTCTATATTCTATTCTTTCCAAGTCTATTTCCATCACGATCTCTACTCTGTCTCTATTATGTTCAAGTCTATTCACTGCCATCATGATCTCTACTCTGTATTCTATTATTTTCAAGTCTATTGCTTGATTACACTCACACTCTTCTACACTATAATCTTGTGGATGGTGTGATTTAACAGTTTTAACGTCTCTTGCTTTATCCATGAATACCATAAAAGTATCTCTTCCCATTGATAATATTATTGACAGGGCTTGTTCCACTATGTAGTAACAGAGTGTGTTGGCATAGGGGAAGTTGTTGGCATAGGGGTAGGCCCAGGGTTCAATGCTTCAACAAAACACCAACAAAACCCTAACTATCATCCCTTTCGGCAACACCTGCGAAGCAGATGAAGTCTCACTCGAGGCAGAAGCAGGGGGGGTTGCAGGACACAAGTATCTACAACCAAGTTGGGACACCGATATGTGATTACAACACTTAGCAGTGCACTTAGACAACAATATGCATTAGTTCATGAGTCTTATTCACATCGTAGATTAAACCCTTATTACAAATCAATGTAGTAACAATCAAGATCAAGCACTTCCAATCACTCAACACATAGCATTAGATCAGATCTAGTATTCATTTATATTCAATACCATTAAGCACTAAGCACCAACATTAGATCCATTCATCATACATTATAACAATAACACTAAATAGATAAATAGTATAATCAACATCTCACAAAGCACATAAAGACATAGGATATACGTGGTTCATCCTAGTGTGGGGCTACGTCCACCAACTTATTCTTCTTCTTTATTCGTCTTCAATCTTCTACATTCATCTTCTCCTTTGAACAAAGCCATAGAGACAAACTTTGCAAAGGATAGGAGATCTACGCGCTACACATCAGATCCTCCTTCCCAAAATTGGGTCAAGTCACAGAGCCAACTCCTGATTAGCATAGAGCCTTACTATTCTTGCACTAAGCCAACATTAATAGTTACAACATATTGTGCACATAGCGAACCAGCCAGACTTCTTACATCACTTAGATACTTATTTATACATTTACAAAAAGGCCTAATCATGGGTAAACCCATGGGACGACATCCCATAACCCATTACATAAACCCTAGTAAACCCTTTTCTCAGTCCACAAGCCCACAAAACAAGTGAGATCCTGTGATCTCAGCTTCTCCTAGGCACTCCATCTTTCCTCACCTTGGTCAAACATGACCAGTATTTCCTCAAAACTTGGTCAAGGGCCAACAATCCCCCAACACTCACCTGTGACTTGTCCTGATTCACTTAGATCTATGCAATGATGCTTCAAAGGCATCAAGCTGCCTCAACTTGCTTCTTCGCCAGATATTCCTGCTCGATGAACTACTGAATAACTTTATCTGTAACAGGCCCTTCCAGGCATTGTTCGACTATCACAACCACTTGGTCTAGCTGCGAGCCTTGTCCTTCAATCTCTTCAAAAATTATGTAGGCTTCATCCTGCACCGGCTGTAGCCTCTTTGTAACTTCCATGACTCTTCTTTCTATGGTAGTAATTTGTTGTTGGGATGTGCACTGCTCCTGTGATATTTTCATCCTCTCGACTGCAGTGAGCAACTTCATCTGCACTTGAACTATTAGTGCCTGTTGTTACGCCTCCTGTAGTTGTGCTTCTAGTTTCCTCAGCTCTGGATCTTCTGAGAGGCATTCGTAGGTCTGGACACTTTGATCACTCAATTGCTTACACTCTGAGGCAAGTGCCCTGGTCCATCCAATTGCACTCTTGGCGGTGTCCTCCCTCTGATCACACACTTCTTGTAGAGTGCTCAACACTGCTTGGATATATAACTTTGTTATCCATGCTTGAAGCTACTAAATGGCCTCAACGAGCTTCCCCACTTAAATCTTGACTGACTCTTATTCCTCTTGTGCCAAGACCAACATAGAGTGAAGTTCTTTAGTCACTGCTTATTTGACCGCAGTATTCTCTGCGAGCAACTGGTATTTTTCTTTCTGCATCTTTTCTTTTTCCTCCTCGAACATCGTCCGAATTTCATCTTTATCCTTCGCATAGGCGGTTAAACATGACTGCGCAAATCATAGTTTCTCTAATACCTCCTCCTTTTCTTGTGTCAAGGCTTATGTAGCCTTATCCTTCTCTTCTTGGACTTGGTGAATTCAAGCCTCTGTTGAATCTGTTAGTATTCGTAATTGGGTGGGCTCATCCCCTAATTCTACAATCTTCAACAAAGAAGGTGCAATAGGTAATGCACGACTCAAATGGATGGATTGCTATATCTCCTTTAGCTCCTTCTAGATTCTTTCATACAGTGTTTCCTTCTTCGCTCCATGTCTCTACAAGATATCCTCTGAAGCGTCCTCCACGACTCCTATGATTAGACCGACATCATCCTCTATGAGTACATTCTTTGACTGGGGCTTATTGGTGCGGGTATTCTTTCTTGCTGAATTTTTCTTTGGAGAAGCCTTCCTTTTCTGTGAAGTCTATGTTCCAACAAGGGGATCCTGAGGTGGTGTAGTGTCACCTTCTTCTTGCATTTCTCCATCATCCCCTCCTCCTTGTCCATTACCTTGGTCTTCTCCTCCTCCTTTTGGTGATCCAGATCCATGTTCTGTAGAGGCCCTGTCCTCCTCGTCAATTTCTATATGCTGGACTTCTACCTTTTTCTTTTTTTTCTTCGCGTTGCTCTGTCGGACATGCTTGACCAGAGTGACCAAGGGGATTCCTATGATGTCAGCATCAGAGAGCTCTGCATATTCAATCAGTGCAAGGAACTCCATCATCCATTCTTTGGTGATATCCTTCATGTCTTCATCGGTCAGCTTATAGTAGGACTGTAACTCCTCCTTGTTCTCATCCTTGTGCGTAGTGATATAGATAAAGTGTCGGTCTATGTGAAACTTCTCTAACGGTCTATACTGGTGCAATGTGTTTGGTGGCATGCATGGAAATGCCTCAATAGCATGCTTCAGTTGCTGGTAGTAGGAATGGAACATAGCGTTCGACTACAACTTCTTTGACATGTCATTTGTATACCACAAGGTAGAGAACCTTGTGGCCAACGACCCCAATGGCTCAATCTCCGGGAAGGTTGCTCCTCTCAGCATTTTCCAAGTGACAAATGTCATCAATACAAGTAACCAACTAAAATGGAATTCATACCCCTAATCCTGCACTTCATTGTAGTCTTTCTTGAGCTAGTTGATGAGGTAACGTGGCCAGTTATTTTGCATCCCCTCCACACACTTCCCAGCGAGGTCTACTACGAACCCAGTGACCTGTGTCAGATGGTTCTTTATAATGATCTTGTCATCTATAAGTTGGCAATCAAGGTGCACTGCACCATCCTGGATAGAGGATACCTTGGAGCCTCGCTTTGCCTTCTCGACATTGCCATAATACTCTTTTATGCGTTGTGCTAGAGAGCGATCTGAAGTCTTCCCTGGGTAGAAATGTTGATGGTATGGTCCCTGCATACTCAGTCTTGTAATCAAGTGGATTAGCATTGAATCCATAGTAATTCACCTGTCGAGCCACAAATATTCTCCATGGTTACACGACAAGAGGAGTTTAACGCAAGCGTTAACCTCCTGATGTCAGCCAAAGTGAGGAATATTCATTACATTCAATATCATGGACTGCACGATCTCCATTATCCATAGTTGGGAGACTATCCGAGGCTTCTTCCCAGTCATCTTCATCATTTATATATGGGGAGTGAACATCGCGTAGTTCTTTCATTGAGATTAAAGTTGTTGTTATTCAGAGCTGGGGTTTGTCCCAACTGGGTTCCAACTATGCATATCCCCTTCGAGATGTATGCAGTGATCAATGTGTACTCAAAGTCATGTGGGATGTTGTCACAGTTAATCATTCCATCCAAAGGTGGTATATAATCTGGCAAGACCGACAGGATCTACTTCACGTTAGCCAAATCATTGCGATGCTTGCTTCGCTTCTCAGTTGCGGGGTTAGCACGGCTAGAACGATGTCCAGTCGAAGGGTATGCTTGCATTCTCCCAGTTGAAAAATCCTGTATTCCTACAGACATAACTCTCTGAGCCATGAGTTCCATGAAAATATCCTCCACAGACCTCTCTAACGCGCTAGGTTCACTCGACATTCACGCTTGTAGCCAAATAGATCGGGAAGGTGAACGGAAAAGAGAGGTAATCAAACGGATGGAAAGGTATATAAATCACAGCGCAATATAAAATCAATTCTTTGTTATATTGGACAATCATGTGTTGCAAAAAGGCAGTCCTAACGTAGCATCCGATGGGTTAAATAAGCAGGCGTCATAACAAATTCCTCCAATGGGAAAGAATGTGTCCCTCAATGCAAATCCATCTGTTATGGCGCGGTCTCAATGGTCCATTTGCTCATAACTGTGTTTTCTAGACATTCTGGAGAATCATTATAACTGTCGAGGTGACTCCAACGGTCATATAGCTTCACCGTGGCGAAGTCCCATTCTGCGTGGTTCTGTTATTCCGGCGAGGTGTGAGTTTTGTAGATCTACCTCCTGCGAAGTATTCCTTTTGTTCTCTGTAGCTTCCTGAACTTTTTATATCTTATCTTTCTTCTTATTGATATTCTTTGCCTTCTTTCCCGTGATATGAGCTTCTCTAAAAATTTCAGGAATCCACATTCCATTCTTGTTATTATTTTCTCCTAGTAAAGTGACATCGCGCTGTTGATGTGCTCTTACAGATTCTGAGGTTAATGTCCCTTCTCTTACTATTTTTGGGGTGGATATACTTCTTTCTTGCATGGGTAGGTTCTTCAAGTCTTCTTGCGTTCTTTCAATCTCGACAGCTAATTCTCTTTCCCTCTGTTGCTTTGAATTATCCTCTTGTTCTTCTATTAGTCGCTTTATTTTTTTGGTTATGAAGTCCCTTGGTTCATTCTTTTTCTATTCTGTAGATTCCTCCTCTGCTTTCCTTCCGATCTAATCCTTCTCAATCCAAGTATTTTCTAACAAAAGTGGAAAATGGGCATTGTTCTCAACAAATTTAATGACTCCAAATTCTTCTTCAGTCAATGTTTCATGAGCAATCATAGGTACATTAGTAACTCTTCCACATAGGGTTATCATATTTCCTTTAAACAAGCCTACCGTTCTCAATGAAGGTACCATATCAGGCTTTCCCAAAATTTCCCAAGTGCCTTTTGGCATAATATTCACATGTGTTTCCTCATCCAATACACAGTCTATGTCAAAGTCTTCTATCCTTGTAACTATGCATTGTTTTACTTTCAAGATATCTGGTAAACTATTGTCTCTGTGATCATTCATTGTTTCTTTCAACTGTAACAACATAGTCTCTGATTCTTTCTCTTTCTGATTCTCTAAAATATCCTTAGTATCTTTACCTTATTTATAGTTTTCTTGTCTCATGTTCATATTTTCAATTTTAGCAATCATCCTTGGGAATCCTCAACCTCATGACGGATAACATTACAATAAAGACAAATAGGACCTATACCAGAGAATTCCTTAGCAAGATGTCTTGGTGTTTTGCAATTATAACACAGTGTCAAGCCTCTCTTTCTTTTAAATGATCACCAACCTTTCTTATATTGTGCACTGGGATCACAGTGCTAGACCTACAATCTGTAAAAATTCTTTCTAGGTTCTTGCATCCACTTATTAGTCCAAAATCTCTTTCTATGCATAGGAATAAAATATCTTTCTCTATTCAGATCAATTCTTTCTTCTAACTATGCCCTACCATTCAGAATATGACAAAATCCATCAAACATACTTAGATTCATGCTTTCAAAACAAAAATTTCCACTTATCTTACCCTTACCAACGCACAAACCTTTAAGATCTTACCTCTTTTCTTTAGATCAGATTTATTTCTTAGCACATAGCTTCTCAATTCAAGTAGAATATTGTGCACTAGAGCAATGGATCTAAGCACAGAGATTTCATTTTTCTTCAGTTCCCAACAATCACAGTTTCAAGTCCCAACAACAGAACCATTTGTTGGCATAGGGGTAGACCCAAGGTTCAATGCTTCAATAGCACACCAACAAAACCCTAACTATCGGCCCTTTCAAAAACACCTACGAAGTAGATGAAGTCTCACCTGACATAGAAGCATGGGGGGTTGCAAGACACATGTGTCTACAACCAAGCTGGGACATTGATCTGTGATTACAACACTTAGGAGAGCACTTAGACAACAATATTCATTAGTTCATGAGTCTTATTCACATCGTAGATTAAACCCTTATTACAGATCAACGTAGTAACAATCAATATCAAACACTTCCAACCACTCAGCACATAGCATTAGATCATATCTAGCATTCATTTGTATTTAATACCATTAACCACTAAGCACCAACATCATATTCATTCATTGTACATTATAATAACAACACTAAGAAAATAAACAACATCATCAACATCACACAAAGCACATCAAGGCACAAGATATACGTAGTTCACCCTAGTGTGGGGCTACATCCACCAACTTCTTCTTCTTCTTTATTAGTCTTCAATATTCTACATTCATCTACTCCTGTGCACAAAGCCACAGAGCCAAACTCCACAGAGGACAAGATATCTGTGCACTGTGCACCAGATTCTCCTTCCCAAAATCGGTTCAAGGCATAGAGCCAACTCCTGATTAGCATAAAGCCTTACTATTCTTGCACTAAGCCAACATTAACACTTACAACATATTGTGCACATAGCCAACCAGCGAAACTTCCTACATCGTGATGCAGGAGCATCGTAGAAAGCCAAAGAGACAGTTGTATGCGTAGATGTAATTTGAGCACGTTTTTATGAAAACATTTTGAATTTTGAAATTTGAAGCATTAATGCAATAGATAGGAAGAAAGTGTAGTTTCACTTATATCTGCAGATCTAAACTGGTTTTGGAGCGTATGTTCCTATCCGCCGGGTGTAATAGGCATTTATGTTTGTTTAATGCAAGTAGGTAGATATGAATGTTAGATTAGATAGTTTAGAAGCGTAGGAGGGAAAATAGATAATAGACACCCTCACCCTTGTACCATTGTATTATTATTCGAAATTTGTAAGATGTAGAGCTGTCGAGGAGAACAGATAATTTTATGCATTTTAGTTGTTGATATTTACAATGTACAAGAGCACTAGAATTAATAGAAGAAACCTTTGATTCCAATCTATGTGTTTGTTATGGTTGTTGGAACCACCTGTTGAATGGTATGTTGCAGGCTTGTTTGCATTCTCTGTATGCATTTCTTTCAATGCTATGTATCTTTGTAGGTTCTAGAATTCTATGTTGAATGTTTGAATTTTGGGTAAGGGAACAATGAGTTTCAATTGTTTCTCTTTCTGAGGACTCCTGCAAAGAGTGTAATGGAGGGTCCGTAAGGAGTGTATCAACCAGACTCTGAGTTTTATCTCAGAACTCTCAGAAGAGATTCAGATTGCATTTTTACATACACAAGAGCCATGAAAGGTGTGCACAGGCCGAGTGAAGTCTTGTATTTTACAAATCCAGGAGGAAGATTGAGAGACTACTGTTCCAAAGAGTGCACAGGGTCGAAGACTCAAATAACTAGAGGTTATTTGAAAGTTTTCCACGAGGAGTGCATTCATGGATCGTTTTGGAAGCTTGAGTTTACAAGCGAATGCTCAGGAGGGATTTAACCTTTGAATTGGCCAAAGGGAGACGAATGTCAAACTCATCTTGTAGAAGTCAAGTTCAGGAGGGAGGACACCAAGTCATTTGGCTAGAAGTCTTGAGAAGTGAATCAGATGGTGGAATTGTTTCAAGAGGGAGTGTCGAAGTCCCGTGAGTCATTGGATCTCGTGGAACAACAAAGGGATTAAGACTAAGTGACTTTCAACACCCTTAAGCTCAAGAGGGATAATGATCGTCAGATATGGATTAATGAGAGTCGTTGATCTCGCATGTGAATTCGCACATCGAAGTTCGGGGAATGGAGTGACCAGTGGTTTGGGTCAAGTGTTGTGGATTCCCAATTGGATAAATCCTGATACAATGTGAGCATTGGATTGAGGGAGGCTCATAGCCATCGAACTCATCAAAGGTGCAATTTCAGAGTCAGGGAATCATAGAGGAAGAGGAACGGTTGTTGGTTGTTCACTAAAGTCCCAAAATCCGAAAACTAGTGGGTGACAAGTGGCGTGTGCTTGTCGCTTTGGACGATTCAACCTTTGTTGACATTTCACGTTTCGACTATTGAAAGAGATGTGGCATTGCATTGAGAATATCCAACTCGTGAAACTCAAAATCCTTCGCGGGCTTAAACAAAGGGTTTAATTAACTCTTGGTGTGGTTTGGAAAAGATCCTATGTGGGTCTCAGCCTGAGGGTAGGGGGTTTGCGCTAGTTGTGGTATCATAGCACAGAACAAATTCTTTTCTTTCCATAGCAGAGAAAAAAAAAAGAGTAATTTGATAGCCATGCCACCGAGAAGAAGAGACAGAAAAATACTTGATCCAGCAAGGGAAAAAGAAATGCGTGAATTACGTGCCAAGCTTCATGCTGTGGAGACAACATAGAGGCGCACAGTTGATGCTGGGGATATCAGCTAATTTGAAAGTGAAAATGAAGCTGGAAGCAAAGGAGAATAAGTTGCAGTTGAAGATGCTGCAGAAGAACACCTATTCAAGGTTGTTGCAAGAATAGGTGCTAGGGAAAAAATGGACATTCTAGTGTACGAAGGCAACTTGGATGTTGAAGAGATTCTAGATTGGATTACACCTCTAGACAAATACTTCGACTATGAGGATGTCGAAGAAGACAAAAAAGTCAAACATGTTGTTACTAGACTTAAAGGGCATGCAGCATTGTGGTGGGATGAATTGTAGGCTGACAGACGCTGCAAAGGAAAACATAAAATCAAGAGCTAGGATAGAATGGTTGCAAATATGAAATCCAAATTCATACCCAAGGATTATCAAATAAATCTATTTTGGAGGATGAAAAATTTGAGACAGAAGCTAATTTCAATGAAAGAATACACTGGAGAATTCTATAGGATAAACATCAAAGCAAGTCATCGGGAAAGCGATGATGAAAAAGTTGCCAAGTATATGAATGGTATATGATATGACATTCAAGATGAGATGAGCATGATGACCATCTGAACCGTGGAAGATGCTTATCATATGGCTCCGAAAGATAAAGAGAAGCTGAGCTGAAAGCAAGGTCAAAGAGGCCATGGTAGAAGTCAAAGCAGAGGCAAAGAAATTGCCCAAGATAGAACCCAGAAGTCTAAAGAAGAGGGAAAGAAACCTCAAACTCAACCTGAGAGAGGAGGAATCTCACAGGGAAGGCAATATGTTGATAGAAACACTTTTCCTCGAGCCAAAGGAAGAGGAAGAGGCAGAGGAGGTGAAGTGAAATTCTTTGTCTATGGAAAAATCAGACATAAGTCTTATGAGTGTCTTGATAGGAAGAAAGATGGTGGTGAAACTCACATTACTGAAGCCTGAAGACAGAATATTGAGGTAGAATATGCTGAGGGCGAAATATCTTTGATGATGCGGAAAGTTCTCTTGAAACCAGAGAAGGAGCCAGAGAACCCAACCCAAAGAAACAGTCTGTTTAGGACTGATTTCAAAACTAAAGACAAGGTATGCAAGGTCATAGTAAATAGAGATAGCGCAGATAATCTCATATCTACAGAGATGGTAGAAAAGATGGAGCTGAAGACTGTTACGCATCCAAGCCCATACAAAGTTTTGTGGCTACAAAAAGGACATCAGGTAAATGTCACTAAACAATGTTTAGTTGAATTTAAAATAGGAGGATATGAAGATGAGATATTATGTGATGTTATTCCCATGGATGTTTTCCATCTATTGTTGGTTAGACCATGGAAATATGACAGAAACGTGGTTCATGATGGGAGAAAGAACATGTACACCCTGGATAAAAATGGTAGGATGCACATGTTACTGTTGATTAAGGATAAAGAGGTGAAAATAGAGATGAGCAACACTATACTTCTCATGAGTGGGAAGGAACTTATTAATGAGGTTAAGAAGAAGGAATACACATAATTTATTGTGGTCAGGAAGCCCAAAATTGTTTTGACCAGTATGAGAATAGATGATTTACTAGAAGAAATCCAGGAGTTGCTGGGAGAGTTTGTTGATATAGTAGTGGACGAACTACCTTGTTCATTGCCACCTATTAGGAGTATAAGTCATCATATCGATCTTATACCTGGAGCCAGTTTTCCTAACAAGCTAGCGTATCTGTTGATGTCGCAGGAAAATGAAGACATTAAGAGACAGGTCCAGGACTTAATGGACAAAGGATTTATTCAGGAGAGGTTGAGTCCATGCGTTGTTCCGACAGTGCTCAACCCAAGAAAGGATGGTGGCTGGAGAATGTGTACAGACTCAAGGGCAATCAACAAAATTACCATCAGGTACAGATTCCCATTTCCAAGGATTGAAGACTTGATGGATTGCTTGAGTGGAGCCAAGTTTTTTTCAAAGATTGATTTGAAAAGTGGATATCATCAAATTAGAATGAGATAAGGTGATGAATGGAAGACAACATTCAAGACAAATGAAGGGCTATATGACTTAACAAATGCACCCAGTACTTTCATGAGATTGATGAACAAATTCCTGAAGGAGTTCATTGGAAAATTCGCCATTGTATATCTTGATGATATATTAATTTTCAGCAAAACTGAAGTAGAGCACTTAAAGCATTTAGTTGCAGTAATGAGAAGATTGCAGCAAGAGAAATTGTTGATCAATATGAAGAAATCATCATTTAATATGATAACAAAACTCATTTATTTGGGTTTTGTTATCTCTGCAAATGAACTGAAAATGGATCCAGAAAAGATAAAGTCGATTAAGGATTGGCCATCACCGAAGAGTGTGTTTGAAGTATGAAGCTTCCATGGTTTGGCTAGCTTCTATAGGAAATTAATCCAAAACTTCAGTGGAATTAGCACACTAATGATGGATACGGTGAATAAAAGACATAAATATTTTCATTGGACGGAGGAAGCGGAGAAGAGTTTCAACCGGGTGAAGAAGAAGATCACTAAACAACCAATTTTGGTTTTTCCAGATTTTAGCAATACATTCTAGGTCAGGTGTGATGCAAGTGGATTTGGAATTGGAGCGGTCTTAAGCTAAGATGACAGGTTGGTCGCGTATTTCATTGAAAAACTGAATGAAGTGAAGATTAAGTACTCCACATATGACAGAATTCTACATAGTCATACAAGCGCTGAAGAAATGGAGACACTATTTGGTTCCCAAGGAGTTTGTTTTGTATAGTGATAATCACACTTTGTAATTTGTGACTCGACAGGAGAAGTTGAAACAAAAGCATGCTAAATGGGTTGAATTCATGCAGAATTTTACTTTTGTGATTAAGCATATTTCTGGAACTGCTAACAAAGTTGTTGATGCTTTGAGTAGGAAATGTTTGCTTATGCAAGAATTCAGAGTCAAGACTTTGGGTTTTGATAACCTCAAAGAAATGTACAGGGATGATCCAGATTTTAAGGAAGCATATGAGGCATCTAAGAATTCAATTCTCAGGGACAGAAGCCAATTGACCGAGTATATGATCCAGGATGGATTATTATTTAGGGGCAATCAACTATGTATTCCGAAATGCTCCATGAGGGAGAACCTACTAAAGGAAAATCACAGCGGAGGATTGGTTGGACACTTCGGTCATGACAAGATGTTCTCAAAGT
Organism: Picea sitchensis; assembly: GCA_010110895.2. Taxonomy (NCBI): domain Eukaryota; kingdom Viridiplantae; phylum Streptophyta; class Pinopsida; order Pinales; family Pinaceae; genus Picea; species Picea sitchensis. The sequence continues at coordinate 22,225 of SNQJ01S0015307.1, read as the reverse complement.
TGAATAGCTCATATTATTGGCTAGGGATGACAATAGATGTTAAGAAATTCATGGATAGATGCAGAATTTGCCAGCACATGAAGGGAAAAAGGCAGAATGCAAGATTATATCAACCTTTACCCATACCTGAAAGGCCGTGGGATGCAGTGAACATGGATTTCATATTAGGACTGCCAAGGAAACAAAGAGGATGTGATTCGATCTTTTTGGTAGTTGACAGATTTTCAAAGATGGCACATTTCATACCATGCCAGAAAACCAACGATGCAACTCATATTGTGAACCTCTTTTTCAAGGAAGTCGTTAGACTTCATGGCTTTCCAAAGAGTATCATTTTTTATCGAGATACCAAGTTCGTGGGACATTTCTGGAGGACCTTATGGAAGAAGCTAGGAAAAAACTTGTCTTTTAGCTCAATGTATCATCCTCAGATGGATGGACAGACAGAGGTCGTAAATAGGAGCTTGGGAGATTTTCTAAGGAGCTTAGTGACTGAACACCACAGTCAATGGGATCACATTCTGCCACATGTGGAATTCACTTACAATGATTCACTCAATAGAAGCACAGGGCAGAGTCCATTCCAAATTGTATATGGAATGCAGCCAAGGGGAGTTTCTGAATTGAAAAATGTAGAACAAGTTGAATTCAGGAGTGTTAGTGCAGAGGACTTTGCGAAAGGAATGAAGGTGCTTCACAGCCGAATCAAGGAGAGATTGTAGAGTTCAAGCTAATAATACAAGCATAGATCAGATCGACACAAGTGAGAACTTCAATTTGAAGTTGGTGATTTGATTCTTGCACATTTGAGGAAAGAGAGGTTCCCAAGGGGAATGTATAACAAGATGAAGATAAAGAAGATTGGACCATGCAAAGTCATAAGGAAATTTGGGGCAAATGCATATGAGATTGAATTACCCTATGGGGTCAGAATCTCATTGATATTCAACATTGCGGACTTGTACCCTTACAGAACTAAAGAAGAAGGAGTAGAGGAGGAACATAAAGAAATTCAATGGACAAAACAAATGCCTATAGCTGAAAAGCCACAGATGGAAAGCATAATTGACAAGAGGATTAGCAAAAATACCAGGAAAAAAGAGTATTTTGAATACTTGGTCAAGTGGAAAGGACATCCAGTTGAATATTCCAGTTGGGAAGATGAAGCAGCAATTCAAAAGCATGGACAGACTGTGTAAGAGCTCATGAAAATGAGTTCATGAAAATTTTCAAGTGAGGGAGCATGATGCAGGAGCATTGTAGAAAGCCAAAGAGACAGCTGGATGCGTAGATGTAATTTGAGCACGTTTTTATGAAAATGTTTTGAATTTTGAAATCTAAAGCATTAATGTATTAGATAGGAAGAAAGTGCAGTTGCATTTATATCTGCAGATCTAAACTAATTTTGGAGAGTATGTTCCTATCCATCGGGTGTAATAATCATTTATGTTTGTTTAATGCAAGTAGGTAGATATGAATGTTAGATTAGACAGTTTAGAAGTGTGGGAGGGAAAATGGATGATAGACACCCTCACCCTTGTACCATTGTATTATTATTTGAAATTCGTAAGTTGTAGAGCTGTAGAGGAGAACAAAGAATTTTATGCATTTTAGCTGTTGATATTTACCATGTACAGGAGCACTGAAATTAATAGAAGAAACCTTTGATTCCAATCTACATGTTTGTTATGGTTGTTGGAACCACCTGTTGAATGGTATGTTGCAGGCTTGTTAGCATTGTCTGTATGCATTTCTTTCAATGTTATGTATGTTTGTAGGTTCCAGAATTCTATGTTGAATGTTTGAATTTCGGGTAAGGGAAGAATGAGTTTCAATTGTTTCTCTTTCTGAGGACTCGTGTAAAGAGTGCAGTGGAGGGTCCACAAGGAGTGCATCGAACAAACTCTGATTTTTATCTCGAAACTCTCAGAAGAGATTCAGATTGTGTTTTTATAGACACAAGAGCTGTGCAAGGTGTGCGCAGGCTAAGTGAAGTCTTGGATTTTACAAATCTAGGAGGAAGATTGAGAGACTACTATTGCAAAGAGTGCACAGGGTCGAAGACTCAAATAACCAGAGGTTATTTGAATTTTTTCCACAAGGAGTGCATTCAGGGATCCTTTTGGAAGCTTGATTTTACAAGCGAATGCTTAGGAGGGATTTAACCTTTGAAGTGGTCAAAGGGAAATGAATGTCGAAATCATCTTGCAGAAGTCAAGTTCAGGAGGGAGGACGCCAAGTCATTTGGCTAGAAGTCTTGAGAAGTGAATCAGATGGTGGAATTGTTTCAACAAAGAGTGTCGAACTCCCATGAGCCATTGGATCTCATGGAACAACAAAGGGATTAAGACTAAGTGACTTTCAACACCCTTAATCTCAGGAGGGATAGTGAACATCAGATCTGGATCAACGAGATTCATTGATCTCGCATGTGAATTCGCACATCAGAGTTCAAGGAATGGAGTGACCAGTGGTTTGGGTCAAGTGTTGTGGATTCCCGGTTGGTGAAATATCGATACAACATGAGCGTTGGATCGAGGGAGGCTCACAACCATCGATCTCATCAAAGGTGCAATTTTGGAGTCGGGGAATCATAGAGGAAGAGGGACAGCTATTGGATGTTCGCTTGAGTCCCGAAATTCGAAAGCTAGTGGGTGACAGGTGGCGTGTGCTCATCTCTTTGGAGGAGTCAAGATTTGTTGACATTTCATGTTTCATCTATTGCAAGAGCTGTGGAATTGCATCGAGAATCTACAACTTGCAAAACCCAAAATCCTTCACGGGCTTAAACAAAGAGTTTAATTAACTCTTTGGCGTGGTTTGGAAAAGATTCTACATGAATCTCGGCCCGAGGGTAGGAGATCTGCACCACATCGCTTAGCTACTTATGTATACATTTACAAAAATGCCTAATCATGGTTAAACCCATGGGCCGACATCCCATAACCCATTACATAAACCCTAGTAAACCCTTTTCTCAGTCCAAAAGCCCGCAAAACAAGTGAGATCTCGTGATCTCGGCTTCACCTAGGCACTCCATCTTCGACCATCATTTCGAAGTCCCAAAAGTGGTCAAACACGACCAATGTTTCCTCAAAACTTGGTCGAGGGCCAACAGAGTGCCTCAAAACATAGTGCTAATGAGAGTGCCATAAAAGAGAGTGCCATGTAATAATAGAGTGCCAACCATCTTCTTTGTCATCATACTACCTTATCCAACATAGACATACATGTCATCAGAGGAAATGTTTCTCATCAATTTGCCATCAATGCAAACCTGTATTTCCATATTGACAACAATCTCCCCCTTTGGCATTGATGGAAATATTGTCTTCATTTTTCCCCCTTTGACATGAAGGGAAAAGGCTTGAATGAATCCCCTTGACTTTGATCATTGTCTCCCCCTAAATTGATTCCAATTGGTGTATTATTTTCTTGAGAAATTTAGATTGGAAGAGAGAAAAATCTCAATCTTTGCCTAAGGTATTCAAATACATCTCTGCTTAAGGGTTTTGTGAAAATGTTTGCCACCTGTTCTTGTGTTGGAACATATTCCAATTTAATGTTTTTATTTTCAGCCTGATCTCTTAGATAGTGGTATTTTATGGGAATGTGTTTTGATTTTGAGTGTTGGACGGGGTTCTTGGAGAGACTTGTAACACTTGTATTACCACAGTGGATATTAGTGGGTTCTTCAAACACAATTTTGATGTCTTGTAAGGTTTGTTTCATCCATTCAACTTGTGTGCAACATTTTGTTGTTGCAATATACTCAACATCAGTGGTAGACAGAGAAATTGAGGACCTTTTCTTGCTTATCCAAGCTACTAATGATTCTCCCAAGAAGAATGCTCCTCCAGTTGTACTTTTTCTGTCATCTACACAACCTGCCCATTCTGCATTTGAATAGGCTTTTAATGTTAATGAATCCTTGCTAGGGTACCACAAACCAAGATCTATGGTTCCTTTCAAATACCTAAAGATTCTTTTCACAGCTTGAACATGGCTCTCTTTTGGTGTTTCTTGGAATCTAGCCACCATCCCAACAACTTGCTTGACATCAGGTCTGGAGGATGTTACATAGAGTAAAATCCCAATCATTGATCTGTAGTGTTTTGGATCTACATCTTTAGACTCATCTTCCTTGCTTAGTTTTCATCCAATTGTCATAGGTGTGCTAACAGGTTTGTAATCCTCTAACTGGAATTTCGTAAGCATATCTTTAACATACTTGGACTGATGGATAAAGAATCCTCTTTTGGATTGTACTATTTGTAGTCCTAGAAAGAAATTCAGTTCACCAAGCAAGGACATTTCAAATTCTTGTTGCATTCTTCTAGCAAAGTCCTTAGTCATTTTTTATCATTACTCCCAAATATGATATCATCAACATATACTTCCACAATAATCATGTTATCACTAACAATTTTACAATAAAAATTGTTTTCTGTTGATCCTCTTTTGAGGCCTTGTACTTGTAAATAATAATATATCCTTGCATACCATGCTCTAGGTACTTATTTTATCCCATAGAGTGCTTTATTTAGTTTACAAATATAATAACCTTTGTTAGTTAATTGAAATCCTTCTAGTTTCTCAATATATACTTCCTCTTCTGAGTGTCCATTGAGAAATGCTGACTTGACATCCATATGGTATAATTTAAACTTTTTGTAGCTGGAAAAGGCTAAGAACATCCTAATTGCCTCTAATATGGCCACAAATGCAAAGGTTTCTTCAAAGTCTACTTCTTCAACCTGAGCATGTGCTTTACATATCAATCTGTCTTTGTTCCTGATTACTTGCCCATTCTCATCCACTTTGTTTTGGTACACCTATTTAGTTCCAATGACATTCTTATTTTTTGGTCTTGGAACTAGTTCCCAAGTTTGATTTTTTTCAATCTGGTCTAATTCTTCATTCATAGCATTGAACCAATTCTCATCTTTGCACGCCTCTTTGATTGAGCTAGGCTCAATATGTGACAAAAGTGTTATTTCTGTCTCGTACAATAGTTATCTTCTTGTATGTACTCCATCGTTTCTATTTCCAATAATCAGTTCTTCAAGATGATTCTTTTGAGTCATTCTTGAGGGTGTCTTTGTGTATCTTCTTGGGGATTCTTCTCTTATCTCTTCTTCTCAAATAAATTTCCTTGTCTTTACTAGTATCCATATCATGCTCTTCCTTTTCTTCTTTATTCTCTTCTACTTCTTCTGCTTGCGTACCAACTAACTCATCATCATCTTCATCTTCATTATCAAGTATAGTCTCTTGATGTTTGATTCTTATTGTTTTCAAATCATCCACCTTGACATCTACACTCCCAAAAATCTTATGTAATCTAAGATTGTAGCATATGTATGCTTTCTTGGTAGAATCATATCCAAGAAATATACCTTCATCATATATAGCATCAATTTTTTCAAGATTATCATCAAGCCTTTTGATATAACACTTACTTCCAAAGACTTTGAAGTATTTTACCGAAGGAGTTCTCCCAAACCATAGTTCATAAGGATTTTTATTTCTATTAATCATGAGCTAACCTCTGTTCAGTATGTATACTATTGTTCTTACATCTTCCCTCCAATATCCATCAGATAATCTTGCTTCATTAAGCATAGTCCTTGCAGCTTCCTGGACTATTCTATTCCTTCTATCAGCAATCCCATTTTGTTGAGGTGTTCTGGTAGCAGAGAATGTCTTTAATTCCATGAGTTTCAAAGAAGAGGTCAAACTCTTTTGAGGTGAAGTCACCATCGTTTTCTGATCTAATACACTTGATTTTTTTCTCCTTTTCATTTTCAACAAGGGTCTTAAAAGATTTGAATTTGTTAAGTGATTTTGATTTTTCCTTGAGAAAGCATACCCAACCCATTCTAGTAAAATCATCAATGAAAAACATAAAGTAGGACTCTCCTTGCAAACTCTTGGTTCTTTTAGGTCCACATAGGTCGGTGTGAACAAGCTCTAAAGGTTTTGAGATTGAGTATTCTTTTTTTTATAACCTTATTATAGTTTGGTTCCCTAGTTGACAGTGTCTGCACATAAGATTTGAGGGCTTTATGATATTTGGAAAGTTTCTTACTACCCAAAGATTGTTGACTTTCACTAAATTGTCAAATTTAATGTGCACCAACCTTCTATCCCATAGAAAATTTTCATGTACTAAGTTTATATTACACTCGCCATTCAAATTTGTATTTAGTATATACACATTCTCGGGAGTTCTAGGAGCAGTACCAACCAATTTTCCTGAGTCCTTTCTCCTAATCTCACATTTATGGGAATCAAGGATGCAAATGTGCCCTTGATCACAAGTTTGGCTGACACTTAATAGGATAGGCTTCATTTTTTCAACAAGCAACACATCCTTAGCTTTGTCTTTTCCCAAACTCACAGTGCCTTTCCCAAGTATGTTACCTAAAACATTGTCACCAAATGTAACTTTGCCCTTTTGTTTCTTTAATTTCAAAAACTTGTCCTTGTTTCCTGTCATATGTTTTGAGCACCCACTATCAACATACCAGAGATCTTCTTTATCTTTGGATTTCAAGGAAATAAGACATTCCTCTTTTGATGTTTTTTCTTTCCAAAGATTCTTTTTCTCTCTAATGAACTTTGGTTTTTTCGAGACTTCCATTAATCTGCAATTACTTGCTTTATGTCCATAATTATGACATCTGAAGCATTCTAGGTTCCCTTCTTGTAGAGGTGCAAAGGAGTTATAATTTCTTCTTTTAACTTGATTTATTGTTTGGTTATCTTTAAGGTTATAGTTCTTAACCCTCAAGTTCTTCCTTCCATATGCTCTACAATTCATAGCTTTGTGTCTGAAATTAAAGCATGAAAAGAAATAACCAAAGAAAATATGAGGATACATGTTTTTATAAACCTTCTTTGGTGTTGTATTATATTCCTTCTTGATGGGTGAAAGAAGTCCTCTAGAGTTTTGATCATTTCTTGTCTTATCTTCATCTTTCTTCTTGAATGTATTGAGGAGAGCAACTACGTAAGATTTTGAGTTAACTTGGTTTTCTTCTTTAGAATAACCTACTCCATTTTTGTTACTTGAATCCCTTTGTGTGGTAATAATATTATCTAGTATTTTAGAGCTATTCTCATATCTTGTTTGAATGAGTTTTTCATCAAATTCTTTTCTTAGGTGAACTATTTCTATCTCAATTTTTTCACAGGTTATTTATTTCTCTTTAAGAGACTTTTCCAGAATTTCTTCCATCCTATTTGCTTCTAAGATTTGTTTTTTTAGGTTTCTCATGAATTTCTCCATCTCTTTTTCTTTTTGTTCATGTTTTTCCTTTCGTTCAACTACAAAAATGTTCAGTTGTCTGTTTCTGTTTCTGTATCTTCTTAATTCATCCAAGGCACTAAGAAGTTATTCTTCCATATTAACCTCTGCTTCATCTTCTGACTCTTCCTCATGCTCAATTTATTCTTTCTCATTAGGCTCTTCAATACCTAGAAAAAGGACTTCATCATCATCACTTGCACTAGAGTCTGATGAATTGTTGTTTTCTTCTTTTGAGTAAAAATTATTTTTCCCTTTGTAAAATTTCTTCTTGTAGTTGGGCTTTCCTTCCTTCTTGTATTGTTTATTTTTGTCTTCTTCATCTTCAAGGTCCTCCTTGGGATAGGGACACTTGGCTGCAAAGTGGCCAACCTTGCCACAGTTAAAACATTTGAAAGGCAAATTGCCTTTGTACCTCCCTGATCCTTTCTGAAGTTTTTTAATAAAATTGGCTTCTTCTACATCAAATTATTCATGCTAGCTAGGTCGAGTTTTTTTATTATGATTTTTTGTTTTCTTGAGCACCTTGAATGCTACCTCTCCTTTTGGGAGGCTCTCATGACCTAATATTAAATCATAGTCAGTGAGGATTCCATACATTTCATCCATGGTGAGTTGATCTAGATTTTCTCGATCTTCAAGAATGGAAACTTTAGGATTATATAGAATAGGAAGTGTTCTTAGTATATTTTAAACTAACTCATTGTCTGACACTTCTACTCCCAAACCTCTAATTGCATTAACAATATTATCAACTCTTTCAAAGTACTTTGAGATATTTTCTTCATCCTTCATTTTTAGACCTTCATATTGTACTTTGAGAGTCTAAAGTTTGGCCCTCTTTACCTTGGAATCTCTTTCATATATAGTTTCCAATTTATCCTAGAGTTGTTTTACATTTTTACAGTTTATTACTTTAGCAATGATCTTCTTACTCAGTCCATCATGTAGTGTGTTTAAAGCCTTTGCATGTTCCCAAAATTTCTTCTTGTCTTATGCTTCTATGGGAGTGACTTTTGGAACATCATATCCTTTTTCAACTAATGTCCATACTTCCAGTCCAATGGACATCAAATAACTTTTTATTCTAACACTATAGAAAACATAGTCTTCACCATCAAATAGGGGGAATTTTGATGACATCTTCAATTGTTGATCCATCCTGATGTATATTTCTTTTCAAGTGATCTAAACCTTTAGTGAAGAGACCGAATCTGATACCAATTGAAGGATCATAGCATGTCACTANTTTATTAACGTAATTAATATTTTAACACAATATTTATCATGGAACCCAATTGGGAAAACCACAAACACTTCTATTATTAACTGCAAAATTATGTTTTTACATGTTAAATAGAAAGAATATATTCTTCCTCTTAGATCAACACCCATTGATTAATATGAATCGACACCCATGTTCACCAGCTCCAACTGGTAGGAGGGTTCAATCCCCTGTTTAGTCAGCTACAACTGACAAGGAAGCACCTAGTCCCCTGCAGGAACTAACCTGCCCTTGCACCTCCCTGCCTCCCTTAGTTTATGAGTCTGGAAAACTTTTGTATTATATATTAACCACTTCTCTCTCTGCCTCTGACATATGTTCTTCAATGTATCTTCTGCAGGCAAATAAGTCTTCTATCTCAAACACTAATCATCTTTAACTGTTGTTGTGTATTGTTGATCTTCAATGTGTCAACTGCAGTTACATATTCTTCAATTCTCAACGCACACATATATATATACCTTAATCATAACTCATCATGGGAATTCACACCCTTTCATGAATCATCACACCTCTTGGTTTATTTCATAATATTTGTTTTAAATAACATAGTCATGTTTTTTCCAAATCACAATTCTCTTCAATCTTTATCTTAGCTTTTGATGTCTCCTTTAATTCATAATAAAATTCTTCTTTTCAACTAATATTCAGAAACTTTTCATAACCACAGATCTGATCTATGTCTCTAATGTAATGACTGTGTGTAATATAAGTTTTTACCAATATCACAATACTTCCTTAGATTGATTCTTCCGGGATTTAATCATTTAAAATATTTAATAGAAGTTATGATTTGTAACAATCTTACCAGGGCTCCCATCGAATAAACTAATGTTATCACTGTCTATGTGTTTATGTAGGGTTTTGCTACTTTTTGGTGATTATCTTTGGCATGACAGCATGTAGACTTTTCAACAATTATGTTTTACTATATATACCCTATGTTATCTTTTTTGTGTGATATTCCTTCGTCTTCACCTTGTCACTATCACAACTCTTGACATTTTATAATGTTCTAAATGTTGTGCAGGGTTTTACTAAAATTGGTGAACACCTGGATTTTAAATTGACTAGCAGTGGATTTGGCGATGCACCAGACTTGGAATTATGCCTAAAATTTAGTTAATTTTGGCAGTCTTTACATTGGTTTCACTAACTGAATTATCCAATGAATCTTAAGACCACAGTTTCCCACATGAACAATACCCCCATAGTTTGAATAAATAAAAAAATTCAATGAGTATATGAGATCATTTTTTAATTGGCAATCCAACGGTCCTTATCGTTTTGACCAAAAGGTAGGGGGCCTGATAGGTCATCCCAGGCTCCAGGTTGGTGATATTCTCGTGGAGTCCAAACACCTAGAGCTCCCACCATACCTTCGTACTATGCATCGAATAGTCATAGTGAGAACTGTGTATATAAACCCAAATAAACATTTCCACACTATCAATGTGGAATTAAGTCTCAAATTCCAATTTAATCAGCACCGTCGATCTCTTGATCGAACAATTGTTGAGTCTTCCATGTGATGTATTGTTTCATATCTTCATCTCCTCTACCCATTGACCTCTACCCATCGATCGACAATGATATCCATTGACACTTTTTGAATCATTCAAGTGACAGTTGCAAACTTTGTTTGTACTTCGAGACCTACATCTATGGTCTTCATCCTTGAAAATGATTACAGACTCCATGTCTCTCATTTTATCTTGATGATCTGAATGTGTCTTGCATCTATCTAAAATACCAACATGATCTACACTTCTCCTCCTCGCGAACTAGTGACACTGCTAAAACCACAGTCATTCTCCATCCTTTTTGTAAGACACACGGTGGCTCATGTCATTAGTAGATAGGGATGGATATCTTTGATTCATTGAAATCCAACCACAAGAACCACAAACTAAAGAGAGGTATCACAGGTGGACCAGTGGCTTGTGTTTTAATACCTATTTCATCTGCTTCATTTAAGATGCTCAGTGAATCCTCATAGTCACTGTAGCTAACACTTTGATTGTCTGCGGGGATATAATCGGTCTGTGATGATTTGTATTCAGCCAAATGGATAATGTGTTCATAGGACTCAAGCATTGAATGATAATTGTGTGGGGGTGACACTTTGGATTGTTCATCTACGTTATATATGTGGGAATATTTGTTTTTCCTGTGATGGAGTCTGATCCGTTTGAGGAGTTTTCCAATGAGATGTTTGATGTTGCAGTAGTCGAGATTCATAGGTGAATGACATTCATTTTATTTGAGTGAGTTGTCATAACTTTTCACAGGAGATTCCCAGCATGAAGAATGGCCTACTATTTCAAAGCACATTCCATGTTTCTTCAAGAGAACTACATCGTTCAATCTCCATCATTCGAATGGATCTGTTTATGCTTTTGCATTGTCATTCCTTTCATTGTATTGGAGATATCGCACTGTCATTTCTTTCACTGTCATCTATTCTTTGTATTCTATTATGTTCAAGTATATTTCCATCATGATCTCTACTATGTCTCTATTATATTCAATTCTATTCACTGCCATCATGATCTCTACTCTGTTTTCTATTTTATTCAAGTCTATTTCCTGATTACACTCACACTCTTCTGCATTGTAATCTTATGGATGGTGTGATTTGACAGTTTCAACATCTCTTGCTTTGTCCATGAATACCATAAAAGTATCTCTTCTTGTTGACACTATTATTGACAGGGCGTGTTCCACTATGTAGTAACAAAGTACCTCAAAACAGAGTGGCAACTAGTTTTGCATGTAATAACAGAGTGCCAACCATTTGCTTTGTCATCATACTACCTTATCCAACATAGACATACATGCCATCATAGGCAATGTTTCTCATCTATTTTCCATCAATGCCAACTTTTATTTCCATATTACCAACATAAACCTATGAAGAAAACAATCAAACAAACCTTCCCACAATGAAACTAGTAGTTGGTGATGAAAACCAACATCACAAGATCAATATAGGAAGGGGTTGGGATAGAGTGGGTGGATCCGTTACATTGGTGACCTACTTAACAGAGTTATGCCTTTGTGCAAGTTCCCACATGGTTTTACCCATGGGTGTACCCTCCAAGGAGCTCGAGTGAGTTTTACCAGCGTCCAACCTAGGTACAATGAAGACTCCCCTTCACCATCACCTTCTGTGTCAACCCTACAAATATAGGCCACTAAGGTTACCAACTCGTAGTCATCTTTCAGGCGGGTACAATTGACAGTCGGGAGGGAATGTAAGGGCAGGATAACAAGTCTGAAATTCTTCAATAGAACTAAAGACAAGTGCACTAGAATAATACTAAGAACCCTGATCGGATCTGGGATTCATGAAGCTCTGAGACCAAATGAAGCTAGTCGTTTCTTAAGAATAACCCCCAATATATGATCTTTCTGCTACATGGGTTAAGCTTCGGAGGGGATATCTTCATTGATGTACCACACGTGACCTCATTTTTTAACCCCTATGTCATACGACATCCAACCCTTCAAGGATGAGGTATTATGTGATGTTGCCCCACTGGATGTTTGTGATGTTCTCTTGGGCCAGCTATATATGTGGAAACACCATGCTATCTATGAGTCTCGACCTTATAGTGTCATTATTACTCTGGGGGGTCATCTCTACAGAATACCAGAGGTAGTTCCAACTACTACCCCACCTAAACAGTGCCGCAAGGTAGTATCTCATACTACAAAATTCATCTTCTCCACAATCTTTTCAAAAGGGGAACAAAAGGATACTACAACCACTACAGCCTCAGCCCAAGCACCTTCTATCCACCAGAAGCAGGTCGACAAGGTTGTAGCAAAGCACAGAGATTCCTTCTGCACACAGTCATCGCATGTAGCCAAACTGGTTAAAAAGGTCCAACCCTTCCAGCCACAGGTTCGTGACGACCTTCAACAAACCAAGCAGCGCAATGATTTCAACAAGGAAAGTAACTCACCAAGATTCAGATTCAACAATCGCTTTCCCCTCTCCCCTGGGAACTCAGCGCAATGGAGACCATTGATTCCTAAGGAGGGAGGATTGATCTAGGTGGATATCAATGGCCACCCACCTTTTCCAACTGGCCCAAAACATGTTTCTGGCAATTTTTGTAATTTACTATTTTTAGCAAGTTTTAACTTCCGGGGCCATTTTGAGGGTCCAAATGAAGGTTTTTCGAGATAGAGATTATTAGTGATATCCAAAGGCATTATTGATCCCCCAAAATTAATCTCCTCGACAATACCTTTCCAACGAGCTATCACACGCCTAAAACGGAGATCATATGCAAAAGTTACGACCCCGGGAAGTTGATGTACTCACTTACCCAAACGAGGTCCACATGACTTTTGGTGCTTCATCTCCTAGGGTAGATTTTTGGATGTCTAGGACTTTTGGCATTCTCATTTATTGTAAAAAGGCCTTAAGAGCCTCATTGTAACCATCTTCTTGCGAATGCGAGTAGGCATCACATCTCTTCTCAGAGATAAGCTACCACCATTCTAGTGAGTCTTTCACTCTATATTTTTACAGTCTTTGTACATTTCTTTCATTAATAGAAATCATGTATTACTGTATATATGTGTTTATGGTTGCATATCTGATACATTTCTGTTATATTATTGAATATCTGTGATATATCTGTGCATTTCTTTATTATATCTCTAACCTCATTTCGTGTCGAAAATAATTCGGATCAGTGGTATCAGAGCAGGCTGCTCTTGATTGTTTTTCAGTGCATGTCCCCGGCGAGGTCCGAGTATAGCAAGTTGGGTATCGAGCTTGTCTCTCTTGAGGACAATCACTCTTGCACACCCAAGAAACCCTCAATGGCGGAAGAAAAGAGAAATGATGGAGAAGACGATCCTATCAATTTGTTGCTTGAGCAAGCTCTCACGCGACAGAGGGACGAAATGATGGAGAATTTTTCCCACATCCTTCAACACCTGCCGATAGCATCAGGCGCATCTTCATCAAGCGGCCACTTTGGAGGCACCTCACCTTTCAAGGTA
>SNQJ01S0015306.1:186657-209986 GCA_010110895.2 Picea sitchensis | reverse complement strand
TGAAATCCTACATTCCTCCAGAGTTTCTGTTGGAGTGGTTCCTTAAGTCCTTATTGCCTTATATTTCGAAGTATGTATCTACATCCGGAGTAACATTTAAGGAAGAAGCTATTTTCAAATCCCAACAATTGGACCTCGTATATGCTCTATCTAGGATGTTGTATGAAATTATTCCTGACACGTCGTGGTCAAAATTTGACCCTAGACAAAATCCCGGTCCTCATGCCGATGGCATCATAGGCTCTGCAAATGCTAAGTCTATAGACTTGGTGATGAACCAGTTGAAATATTTGTCTCTAATCCAGTGTGTAGAAGGACAAGCTTCGACTTCATCCTCCACCCCCACCTAGTCGGGAGATGTGAATTATGTACAGTCGTCAGCTAACCCAAATGGTAACCAACAACCAGGATGGAATAAAAATAAAGGACGAGGTAATAATTGTGAGAGTGGGAAAAATAATAATAAAGAAAAGTATGAAACTAACAATGATAGATCGAATAATAATGTTGGTGAGGTCAAGAAATAAAAATGGAAGTTGAAGTTTCCTTGTAAAGTTTGTAAAGATGATCACCTTACCCACCTATGACCCAAAAGAATGGAATCCTTGAGACTCTTATCACAACCTCCCGATGTGCTGACAAATCCATTTACAGATAATTAACACATGGCCTTGGGGACTCCCAACACCGAAAATGCATCGAACGAGAGTCAAAACCCCTCGGCACATGAAGGTGGCCATCTATGTGTCAATATGGTCAAGTCTCAGATTGATGTAGCCATTCGATCTCATGATTACGATTCTTCGTAGAATTTTGTAGGTCCAGAGTCTCCTCCTCCTCTAGAAACATCCTTGTAGATCGAAAAGCCAGAATCTCCACCTCGTATTCCTAAAGGAGTACTAAAGTGATATACCCACAATCCTAATTCCAGAGCCGCCCATAACTATTCAATTGTCAAAGATCTGGGCCAAACCCCTTGTGCGATGTCAGCTTTGGAGGTTCTCCATATGTGTCCTTCAAAAAGAAATTCCTTGTTATCTGCATTAGGATATCTAGATTTGTGTGGCTCGAAGTTTATCAAGTTTGATGTCATGGATGTTAATCTTCACTTACCTTACCATGTGGCCTTTCAAATACATGTGGAGTACAAGAAAATTACCATAAAATGCACTGTAATTGATGAAGGTGTTGCAATGTGCTTGATGTCCCTAACTTGTTGGAAAGTCATTGGCTCTCCAACCCTATCCCAATCTATGACTATGTTGACTGCATTTGATAGGCATTCATTTCGACCCCACATAATTATTCCCACTTTTCCACTCCAGTTAGGTGGGAAGATAGGGGAGGTTGATGTCGAGGTGGTTAATGTGCACCTCGACTATAATTGACCACTAGGGCGTAATTGCACTTATGCCATGACAGTTTTTGTGTCGTCCATTTTCCGAGCTTTATGTTTTTCTCATGAAGGGAAAATAGTGACAATTGATCAATTTTCCTTTGTGCACGCTAGTCCTAGTGCATCAGTTGGACCTTCGGTCCCTATGATTGAAAATTCTCAGCAGAAAACTAAGGATGTTGGTGTTGGAATGTATTCCTCTCTAATGAGTAGCTTTGATTCCATGGCACCAATTCACCATAGTAATCATGCCATTTCCAGTGAGTCTTCGTTGTTGGTGAGGTACGTTCCTTTCCGTATCTCGTACTTCAATGTCCCTTGGACCCTACCTTCCCCAACAGTGTCGTACGAAGGTCAATCACACATTCGGATGGAAATGCCACTGTTAGCAACAAAGGTTGCATATCGGTCTATTATTGACGCTACTGCTGATCCGAATCCTTCCTCCTCCTGGACGGACGAGGTGGATCCTATTCTAGAGCTCGTATGGATCGTTTAGTCATCATGTGAACATGATTTACTTGACGATACGTTACCTTCTAATGAAGCCATCTTAGAGGCCATGTATGGTCCTGATAGGCCTCGACACGATATGCATCATCGATCCTATTTCCTCTCAGATCCTGTTAAGATCAAACACTTTGAATTTAGATATACCTTGAGTGAGATGGTCGGTCATTTTGTGGTTCCATTAGATACCCATGGTATTTGTGTCAAACGAAACATGGGGAATATTTTTCCTACGGTCACGATCAACATCTCTCGTATTCTTGGAAATATTGAGAATGTACATACCGGTCTGGATTGTTCACCTGAAGAAATTCAGATCTGCACCGATCTCTTCAAATAATTTCATGATGTATTTTCTTGGTCATATAAAGAGATGCTAGGGATTGATCCCAGCATTTTCGAACATGAAATTAAAACCTATTTGGATGATTAACTTGTTCGGCAACATCTTAGAGCAATTAATCCTAGGAAGTCCCTTGTTATTAAGGCATAGGTAGAGAAGCTACTTAATGTTGGTTTCATCTACCTAGTTCCCTTGACTGAATAGGTGTCCAACCCCATTCCCGTAAATAAAAATCAAGGAGCCATCCACGTGTATATGGATTTTTGAGACCTAGACAAGGCTTGTCCTAAAGTTAACTTCCCTACTCCTTTCATTGACTAGATTCTTGACGAGTGCACAGGACGAAGAGTCTTTTCTTTTATGGATAGATTTTTAGGGTATAATCAAATTCAAATCAAGCCCGAGGATCAACATAAGACAATGTTTATTTTTCCTTGGCATACTTCTGCATACCAAAAAATGCCTTTCAGCCTTAAAACCATTGGAGAAACCTTCCAACATGCCATGACCTTTTCCGTTCACGATCTCAAGCATATTGTCTAAGATTACTTAGATGATATTGTTGCTCAGTCTCACAAGAGAGTAGATCACTCCAGTCACCTTCAATTAATATTTGGGAGATGTCATTACTATCGCATTCGGTTGAACCCTCACAAGTGCATATTTTGCATTAGGTCTAGCCTTATTTTAGGATTCTCAGTGTTTGAGCATGGGATCATGGTAGATCCTATGAAGGTTGAGGCAATACTTTGATTGCGTTCCCCATGCAACAATAGACAACTTCAAGGTTTATAGGGGAATGCTAATTTCCTGCGTCAGTTCATAGTGAATTATGCCAATTTAACTAAGGGTTTCATGTGTCTTTTGAATAAGGATACTCCATTTATATGGGATGAGTGACTCTAGGAATCCTTCGATTCTATTAAGAAAGATTTGGTATCGACACCTCTGCTAAAACCTCCAGACTACAATAGATACTATTTATTTTATATCATCATGTCCGAAGGGACGATTGGTATGGTTCTGGTTCAAGAGGACAATGAGATCCATGGGCACATTGTCTACTATCTCAGTCAAAACCTAGTTGGTCCTGGACTTAAATACTCTCACGTAGAGAAACTAGCCTTGGTCACTGTAAATGCGGTTCAAAGATTACGACATTATATATTACTTTGAAAAACTACAGTAGTTGAAGATATCAATCCATTTCAATACGTCCTCACCATGAATATCATAGGGGGGAAATACAATAAGTGGATTTTTATTTTTCAAAAATTTGATCTCAATTTTTGCTTTGTTAAAGTCTAAGAAATCGCTAGTTTTTTCCGAGTTGATATCAAACTTCCCTTGAGTAGCTGAGGACATTTTTCATGATGATTCATTTGCATATAAACATATATTCATTATCTCATCTTTGGATCCCTGCTATGAAGACATTCTAATTTGTCTTCAAACCTTGAAGATTTCCGAGCATCTGTTGAGAAACGATTGATGAGGTATACATCATCAGGATAAAAAATACCTTATCATCGGTGACACTTTGTATCGTTGAGGGGTAGATAATATTTTACATCATTTATTGAATCAATAGGAAGCTGAATCTATTCTCAATGACTGTCACAGTGGGGCTTGTGGTGTTCATTTATCCGGACTTGCGACAACCCAAAAAGTATTGCGAGCCGATTATTTTTGGCCGTCAATTTTTGAATATTGTGTTTAAGTGGTCAAGAAGTGTCACCCTTTCCAGGTGTTCACTCGGAAAATGCACTCACACCCAACCCTTATTCAGTGAGTTGACACCGTCGATCCATTCACCAAGTGGTGGGTAGAGTTTATGGACTATAATCCAGCCTCGACCGGGGGCACCAACATATTATTGCGGTCGTGGATTACTTTACTAAATGGGTAGAGGCCATACCTACCGTTAAATATGATGGTAATACTACGACATTATTTGTATTCAACCATATTATAGCCCAGTTTAGAATCCACAGAGAGATTGTCACTAATCATGGAATTCACTTTCATACTGAAATAATGAAAGAGTTAGCATCAAAACTGGGGTTTAAGAATGATCATTCTTCCCATTTCTATCCCCAAGAAAATGGACAAGTAGAGGCGGTGAATAAATCTCTCAAGACCATCTTGCAAAAAAATGTCATCCAGAGTAAATTTGAACGACATATAATGGTTTACCTTACACTTTGGGCATATTGAACCTTGGTAAATACTTCCACTGGTTTCTCTCCTTTTCAGTTAGTGCATGGTGTGTATTTGATCCTTACGATTGAGTGTGAAATCCATTCCCTTAATTTGCAAATTGAGCTCCTACCTGACACATCTGATCTTGAAGAAATCCTCATACACTTGGATCATATTGATGAGCAGCACCGAGATGCTTCTAAGACTATTGAAACAAATAAATTATGTTTCAATGTTCAGTATGATAAGTCTATCTGTCCTTGGTAGTACGCTGAGGGTGACTTGGTTCTTCTTTATGACCAAGCCAAAGAATCGTTGGGGGCAAGAAAATTCAACCCCATGTGGCATGGTACTTATGTCATGCGACGTGTCTTAGAGAAAGGATCTTACAAATTAGAAGCTTATGAAGGGAATATGTTATATGAGACCAAAAATGGGATCTACCTTAAAAGGTATTATGCTTGAGCCCTCAAGCTCGGGCGTGACCTTTTGTATACTAGTGTATCTTAGTGTATATACATATTTTCCTTTGTTTCATTGACTTGCTTATCAAGTTTTCCCTTTGTTAGTAGATGTCAACGGAGTATTCAATTTACTTAGGATTCGTAGACGGTGCCATTTTTCATACGCAGAACATGGATTCCCTTGCTTGGATAATTTATTCACCCCAGGGTCAACTGGTGTCTTCAGGTGGCGTTCGTTTGGAGCCATCAACAAATAATGTGGTTGAGTATAGCGCCGTTATAGAAATATTACACGATTCCATTTCACATGGTATTCGGTATTTAGAGGTTCACTTGGAGTCCCAGTTATTTGTATGTCAGTTGAATAGCAGTCACCGTGTGTGATATCTTACTCTACTCTGACGATTCCTACAGGTATGACTTTGGGAACGATACTTTGATTTTCTTATTTATAATCACATACCTAGAAATTCTAACAATGTATATAATGCATATGCTAATTATATTTTATATTGGAACTTGTCACATAACTAAGCAAAGAAAACACATTCATGCATTTACACATTGGAACATATATAAGTAAATCCAAAGACCAAAGTTTTTTATATTTCACCCACTCGATTTCAAAAAATATTGTGTCATAGTACAAAATGGGGCTCACACCCTCAAAATACATATATGGATGGTATATAATATGACCATGGCATCTACGCCTGTGGCGCTGGATGTGTATCATGATAGCACACTACAAAATTTACGATACACTGGAAGAATTGCACCCACACATGGGGTACATTCACCACCTGTCGCTGCATCAACTCTGGAAGATCCTCTACTTGAACCATAGGAATCGTGTGTGTCAATCGAGACAGGTTCCCCTGCACATTCTGTAGCACTCTCTCCACATCTCCACCCACTTTCTCATCTCCTCGACCCCTCCGTCGATGTCATGGGAATCCCTCTGGCCATATCGGACCTACATCTATGTAACAAAGAAATTGTTAATACTTGATACCATACAAAAATATTTTTGTTTTTTATTTTTATTGAAAAACACACAAAAAAAATGAAATATATAAAAACATTTCTTACCAATATCATCGTAGGAGGAACCTGGTGGCAAAGTCATGTACAAATCCCCTCTATAGTCGATCACGCTGTAAGGGTAGTTTTCAATGGCTATGACCTATCGGTGCCACCAACAAAATAACTCATCATTGTAGGGGGTTGTAACCCTACCACCTCCTATCTGCCTCATCACATCGGTCCATCGTGAGATGGTTGGATCACATTGTCCACGTGGAGTAATCTCTATGCTAGGGATCAAACCTGGAATCCTCTCAAATAAAAAACTACAAAGTATGGATGCAAATATGAAATTCCTCATTTTCCATTGTTTACAATCCGTCAACTGGCTCTTCATGTTAGCCAACAATGAGGTACACCAGTCATAGAAAGTGCTTCTTCCACCACATAGAACATCAATTTCATTGATTCCTAGTGCAAGAGGTCGACCCCAAAATCTATGTGAGTACAATCACGATGTTATTTAAGATTAGGTTATCGATCACCCTGATTAGGAGTTGGCTCCCTACTTTATCTACGCCTATGACATAGTGGGTGGAAATGTACTGCTCTATAGTAATACCACCCCCAGCCCCTCGGGCCTTGAGATTCACTACCTCTCCTCGACGAGAGAATCCCGTGATGAAGTATATATCATCCATTTCAATCCTCAATAGTTTCCCATCGATCTTGAAGGACTCTGTCTTTGGATCCCAGTAGTTTACTAGCAACTAGAGTAACCTCACCTAAGACCTCATTCCCTTGAGAGACCAAAATTTATAAAGGCCACATATTTTTAAATCTTGTTGGGCCCTTGCATCTCTTCCCATTGCTGCATCTATCTCTTCATGCTCCCTCTCCCTCCATTCAATCACCATCCTGCAAAGGAGAAACCATGTTTTGAGTTAAAAGTTTTCAAAAATGTTGTTCATGAACTTGTACGCAGGCTATCTTGGTAAAAGTCACGTATACGGCTACATATACACGTGCATGATTTGTTTTCCCGCGTATATTGTGTTGTATACGTGACCCGATGAACTGTCACCCGCGTATACCCTAGTTTCCATGTTATGCCCTCTAATTCTCAAAATGGGGCCTAAAATTGAAATTTAAACCATTGAAATTGAAGTAGAGGGGATGGTCACTTACTTCGTCCAGATGCTTATCGATTCCGTTGATTGTATCTCCCGCATTCGACACTTGAATATCGTGGGGAAAATGACCTTAAATGCACTATGTGGGTAAAAAAACTCAAATGGTATGGTAAAATGGTCTATTTTTACTATCAGTAGGGTTGTTTTACCCACTTCCTATACTTTGTGCTAATTTTTGACCTTATGGACTAATAGTGCAGTGGAAAGAGTTGGTTTTCAGTGGTTTTGTCTAGTATTTTTTGTGGTTTCTAGCGTCATACCACCCGTTCATGCCTTCAATAGGTATATTCTTTCATCGACATAGAGGATAGGTTTTCACTTTGTTTTTCACTCTTACATCATCCTATGACCGTGATCCATACACCTCAGGTACGAACCCATTTATTAGCGACACAAAACCTTCTTACTGCTTTTAGAAGTATCGTTATTAACTAGTAGAGGCTTGCCAAACATGGGTGCCCTAGTTAGAACCTTTGTGCCATTTGTTGTCCATGTAGAATTTATTCCATAGGAACACGATTTCCTTATAGTCCCGATATAACTTTGCGTTCAAACCCCATATTCTTACTCACAAGGATTCTGACTATTACCTATGGGACTCCCCTAGAGTCTTCGTTAAGCTCTTTTCCGACTCTCAAAAAATGAAACGATTACCGAGTGAACTTGTCTCTTTCACACTCGTTAAATGGATTTGAAAGGACGTCTACTTGGTATAATTTTAACCCCTTTCTGGACTAAGTAAACTACTTACGAAAAAAATGAATACTCTAGTAATCGTTGGCTAGAAGAGTTCTTCTGGGTATTATTTTATACTTTTTCAAGCCTAGGGGACTAAATCTATGAAAAAGGACATTTTTTGGAGTTAATTTGTAATTGCATTCCATCATCCTTCTTGCAGCATTGAAACTATTGTTGGTTCCCACTTTCTCGTTATAAGCCTCTTACCTAAAAAATTTGCATCACTATCCAAGCAGAGCCTTCTATATTTCCTCTGTAGCTTGACCCCTTGTACCTTAAGAGGAAACATTCCCCCAAGTGTCCATGCCCCACATGCACTTCCTTGCATTGAGCATATGTATGTTCCATTGCTTGGATCTAGTTTCTTACTCGCGACACTAGTTTTCTCTACTGTATCATAGCATTTCTTTTCCTATGAAAAAAAAAAAAGATGGGCGGGAAAATAATATTATCTTATATTGAAAGCAGTCGTTTCGCCTTTGAACATAGAATTTTTTTTTGAGTCCATTTTAAAACAAATTTTAGGTTTAGCATGACCTTAGGAATCTGAGATCATTATGTAGAGTTTACTCCTCCGACTGGTTATTCTTCCAATCCCTATGGAGAGTTTGTCGATGCTTCCTACATCACTAAGTTTTATCATCAAATCTATGTTTCCTGAGTTATCTGTATGTCTCATGCTCTTGTTCAAAGGAATTCTATAAGCCTATGTCGACCATTTCTCAGAACTTTTGACTTTGCATGTCGGCTATACCCTCAGTGTATCTCAGAGTCACATGAAGTTGTAGTCCTACCATGCACCCTGGTCCTACTTTCATTATGGGTAGGTAACCTTGAAACCAACATTTGACATCTCCTCATTGGTTGCTGAGTGGGGGGTTTCTCTTGTGTTTGACGACAATAAATCTATTCACACATTGGGATTCATGAAGTGTCTTGGATTACATTAGCCTTATTGGTGGTTTCCTCGCCTTTATTGGCAGTTTTCCTTATTGGATGCTATTCAAAGGGTCTCTTTCATGCACTACTTGCATCTGGTGCATATGAGGGAGGCACATGGTTGTTGGTTCATGAACATCTTATTCGTTTGAGCTCCTCCTAATCATCAATATATTTATTTGTACCTCATGTTGAATGATGAGAGATTCCCTAATGCTCTCATTTCAGTAGGTCTCCTTCCATCGAATTCAACTCATTTATTCTAGAAATGAGACCTAGAGTCCTATGAGTACCTAGAGGCTTGTAGTTATCAGTGGCAGGTTCTCCTGCCATAGACAGTTGGGAATACATCAATGTCTCATGATCGATAGATTATTCAAGTGTTCGACCTCAACATCCTTATTCTCACTTGTAGAATGTACTAGGTGGCTTCATACCTACTTTCATTATCGATGGGTTGTCTCACATTTGTTAACGGTATACATTAATGATCGATAATCAAACAAAGTCTCATTGTCTTCGACCTCAAATCCTCTATTCACATGATGTAGACTTGTAACTTCGGTGGATAGTGTAGAAGACCTCTGGATTAGAAGACCAATACCTATATGACTTCAGTGATCATGGGAGATTAGATTGTACTCCATTGTATATAGATATCTTCAGATTGATTTTGAGATTGGATTCCACTCTGCCTTGTTCATGACTATGACAGCCTATGGCATAAGTCCAATTTGTATTGACTATTCATGGCCATGAAAAACTATTTGATATAATTCCACATGGATCTGTAGTGTAATTCAGATTGGCATCCATGTGTACCAAGTCATTATGGATAGTAATATTCTCCTGAGAAACTAGTACTTCCAATGGAGTGTTAATTACTCCACTTCTGGGAATTATAATGTATTTATTCCATCACATATACTCCTCTGACCTCACATATTAGGGGGCATCTGTTACAACAATTTTTTCCTCACTCCATGAAAATTGATTGGATGGCCTTTCCATTTCCCTATGCAGACTTGAAGTTCCTTTTTGTGCCTTCCAGAGACAAAAAAACCATATGTTTCCACATACATGTGCCCTATTAGTTATACAACAAGAATATATGCAGGTTTCTCCTCTTCAACTCACATACATCGGGTTTGGTGCTCAAGATTAAAAATTATGTCAGGTTTCCATGCCATGTCATGAGATCCATGATCCTTGACCTTCCATATACTGTAAATGCTCCAAATCGAACCTTCATTTCCATTTGTAGGGTATAAATTGAGCCATATCCAAGCCTTGAAGGATTCAACAGTTCAACTTTGAGAGAAAAGACACTCTAGAGAAATTTCACTTCATATTGAGTCTGCATCCCTTTGTCCTTGAAAGTATGAACTCCTTGTTCAACCCCCCAGCTCTTCCTTCTTTGTGATGGATAACCTCATTGAATCCTTTATATGATATTTCCTTTGGTGGAGGATTGAAGTGTTGGAGGCCCAGCTAGAGGGACTTAGTTTGTTTGTTACGATATGTGTCGTTATAGAATTTTTTCACCTATGTAGTTCTGTTGATTATTTTAATAGAAATACTCTTTTCTCGTCCAATTGATATTTTGAAAATATTTGAATTATTATTCCATGGGCATATTTGTCATATATGTTAATGGAATATGATAATCTATATGCTAACATAATATATTATCTCCATATGCTTGCGTATATTTGTTGTTGAGGACAAGTTGTAGGTATAAAGGTTTGGGTTGCGTGCTCAACGATGATGTTCATCGAACATCTGAACAAGGTAGGATATTAGACTTAACCTATTAGCATTTCATTTATATAGCATAATTTGGATTAGAGTTGATTTCTGTGTGTCATTCTGTCTGTTGTGGTTTACCCCTTTCCATAGAGATATTTTTCTTGTAACATTCAACCCTTATCCTCCAGATCAACAAACATGGTTCTATTGTGGAAGATGAGGTCTATCATAAATGAAAAGTTTAAAAGTTCTGTAAATGGTGGATCTACACCCCTCTCCTTCATATATAAATATTATATTTTATCACATGGAGAAGGCCAATTGGGACCTCCAAAAAACATCAAGTGTTGCAAACCACTGATCTCAACTCTGCTAAAGGAAATAAATGGTCCATATCTCATCGCGGGGAATGGGACCATCGAGAATAAGAGAACTACAAGTGTTTTGAATGGCCCTAATTTACCCCACCCTCTCAAATATATGGCCCAAAATACATCATTTGAAAGGTAAGTTTATCGAAATCCCAAATCTTGAAATATCCCTTAAATGGCCTAGATTGGATATCAATCCCAGATTAATGACTTGTGAGCCTTTATGGAACACCCTGTCATTATTACTATGAGTGTAAATGATAGAAAGGAGAAAATATACACCCTTAGGGAATCATGGATCTCCACCTAGGAAAGGATTCCATTGGGCCCCAAGAACTATATACCTCTCACCAATTAGAAATTGCCACTAATATGCCACAAAAGGTAAAAATGTCAACAAAAGTACAATCTTACCATTTGTAGAGTATTATTTCAAATATAAGTCTCATAGATGGTTGTTCTTAGTCAATTAAAATTTGAAGGATATCCCCTCCATCCTCCCTTCTACATGCAAATATTTTACAAGAGGATCCCTAATGAAAATAGTGAACCTGAGAACACTTACAACCATTGTCAAATGAAGTTCAGATCCTACCACTTTTGAAGCCACCACATATATAAGAAGAAGTAAGCACTAGAGTTTACTAGGTGAGTTTATTTTATAGCCAAACTTCTCTTTTTTGTTTAGTACCTGTAATATTTCTATAATTCACCATGCCTAAAGATTCCAAAGACTCCTTTGGGGAATCCCCCTCCTATTCATTCGACCATCACTCAGACACAAGTGATGTGTATTTCTTGAAGCCACCTCCTTTCATTGATTAATTTTATAAATTAACCAACCTAACACTTAGTTCCTCTATATGAGGAGTAAAGGGGACCCCCTACTAGGACTCTAAGCTAGTGCAACATGTGGTCCTAGATACTTACCCATTTCCTAAGTGTGTGGACCTTAGTGTTGAACACAAAACCCCCTCCAAATCACATGTCATGTTTATGAATGGATAGATACAAATATTCAAATTATGGTTAATTACATCTCCACCATGTTGGAAAATTATGTGGGCACCATTGTGTTATCCCTAAAAATACAAATAAATAGATACATGGGCATGTATGATGAGTAGAGGGAAGTCATTTTCTAAAAAAAATGTTATAAAAATAGGGCATTGCTTAAATCCAACCTTTCCCATTTAGAACCAAGAACTTCCCTAAATGAGTCCAAGAATCTATTTCACCTGAGAAGTAACACATTTTATGATGCCATTTAGTCATTTTTCATTTACTTTACCCTTTCATCATCATTCCCTTCATCACTCATATCTCTGCATTTGTCCATTTCTACCCTATATGAGCTTCATGTGGCATAATAACACTCAAATGGTTGATTTCTTATGCTTTGATGATTACTTAGAGTATATATTGTGATTTCCTAACTTACTTGTGAAATTCAACAACTATGTTGACAATTTTGTAGCTGATTGGAAGTTCTAGTAGTCAAACTTTACACATCATTTATGACCAAATGAAGAGCAATATCAAAAATATAAATTATGGATTTTGTGCATAATAGGTTCATTTAGGTGAATCGCGAAGAAAATATGAAAAAAGTACAAAACAAGGGGTGTATGGTTGAGATTTCCAAAACTGGTCTAACTAGCTTGCAATTCTGTAGCTAAGTCGTTTGTTAAGCCCTAAATAGTGGTACATTACCCTTTAATTGGGGCATATTACATTATTAATGTTATTTTATTTATGTCGGCTTGGGTCCATTAGTTGTAATTGTACATCCTAGTCTCCTATATATATATATCAAGGAGACCTTTTCATTTGGAATCATCTTGTATTTCAAAATTTATGTGGTGTATAAGGAGGTTGCCCCTTCTAAGAGGATTATTATCTAAAATTGTCTCTTTTTCAAGGCGTTGAGTACTTCTTCTGAGGTTTTTTTAAGCTATTTTGATATTTGGTTCCTAACATTTGGTATCAGAGCTCAAGGTCTTGGTGTTTCTCTGCTACATTTGAGACACCTTGAAATTTTCTCTATAAAATGTTTTCTATAATGTTTCAAAAGGAACCCCTTGGAGGATATTTAGCATACGGATCAAGGTACATTGGGTTCTAATTTTTTCTCCTGAGGCCTTATAATTTCGTAGATATATCCTGTGTAAGATAGGGTTCTGGAATCATCCTGAATTTTGTCATCGCGTATTTTTCTCTATAAAATTAGTTCTGTAACATTTCAGACCCTAAAACTTGGAGGATATTCAAGAAATTATCAAGGTAGCTTTGATAAAAAATTTAGATTCTGAGTTAGCCTAATTTTGTAGATACACCCTGTGCAAGATAGGGTATCTGACTAGTCATATTAACTAGTCTCAAACATGTCTTCCAGGTAAAAAATGATGTCTTCTTTAGTGAGTATCCAAATTAAGTGATACTAGTTGCACTGGACAATGGAGAGTCTATAGTATTTATGGTACACGTACCATAATCAAATATCATATATTGTTCTCTTGGAACACTTTACAAGTACACTCTCATGGAAGGGAAAACAATCAACAAGGTGTGGGGAAGTTACCATAACTTCCACTTGGCACATCAAATTTTGATCAGACCTTTGGCATTGCAGAGAAGACGTATCAGAAAACTACCAAAAAACATTGCAGACCTAGAAGGGTCGAAATTTTGGAGATACAACAGAAGAAATATCGTCTAGCAGAATCACCTTGAAATCAAGGTTTAAAAGTGATACTTAGCCAACATGCCACCAAAAAGGGAAATTCTGCACCAAATAAGCCCCTAGATAGTCCTACTTGGAATCTTGATAAAGGCGAAGAAATGTGCAGGGACATAAATGATTTAAAAAATAAGACAATAACAAAATATGAACTACAAGGAATGATGGATTCAACTAAAGCTAAGTTGGAGGCAATAATGGATACTAAGATGGATGGTTTAAAAAGGGATATCATGGAAGGATTGAAAATTTTTCTAACAGAGAGGACACCTGAAAGTGAAAATGTATCCCATAAAATTCATGACGAGGACACAAGGAAGATGAATCAAAACTGGAGAAACTCCAACTTTGGGTTGAAGACCAACCACTTTCCTAAGATCGATATGATGAAGTTTGATGGCAAGGATCTAATCATATGGATAATTCATATGGAGAAATTCTTTGATCTACATGATGTGCCACATACACAAAAGGTAAATATTGCTTCTTTTATTTAGAACCCAATCAATTTGTGTGGTATCTGTTGGATTACTGAGAGGGGGGATGAATCAGTAATAGAGAAATATAATCATTTTTAACCATATAATACAAGTAAAATATCAATATAGTATTATCATCCAATATATGCAGAGTAAATAAGCAATGAACAAATGAACAATCATACACATAAACATTACACCAATGTTTTACGTGGAAACCCAAAACCGGAGAAAACCACATAATGTTTTTTCTTATATGTCTTGAAGAATTACATTAATTGGAAGAACTGAATTCCTTTTTTTTCCAACTACAACTGGAAGGAGGCTCCAACCCCTTAGTTTCTCAGGCTACAACATGAGGGAAGTTCCAACTCCCCAATTCTATGGTGACAACCCCCTATGTATTTTGGCTAAAACCAGAAGGTGGCTACAACCACTTGTCCTTGCCCCGTCCAACTACCCTCACGTAGAAGTAGAATGATGAAAACATTGTCACACTATCACTGTGAGATATACTAGTGTACAATTGTATTAACATGTACCTCTGACCTGCATCCAACCTGTACAACTGCGCTATAATTAATCTGTACCTGAATTGAACATGTATCAACAAAACTAAAATAGGTACACGACCTGTAGTGCTGCAACATGCGTATGTAGGCACCGTATCTGTTATTCAGCCCGCATATGTACGTGACCAAACTGCTATGCAACCTGTGTATGCCTTCTGAAAACTAGGTTTTTCTTTCTTCTGAAAACTTCTGACCCTCTACAACTTCTTTCACATAAATCTACAACCTGTCATTGTATCCAGACTGTAATTGTACCCAATGCATGCATCCTCATACATAACCTTTACCCAAGGAATATATATCTCTCTCTAGTCATGTGCCATATAGGTGTGTGTAATCATGAACAAGTATAATAACCCTCACATGATCTAGTCATCAAACCCTTTCTGATATTCATCCTCTCAATACATCAACCACTTCACAAATACAAGCTCTCAACCATGTACCACAAACCCTTAGCCATATGCCAAGAAATACAAGATGTGCCTCAATTATAACAAGAAGTATCAATGATAAATATACCATCACTGTAGATATGACTTATACACAAGATCCCATGTAGCCACTAGTCTCTCTAGGGAGAATTCTCAAATCTCCATAAGAATTTCTCATGCATTCATCAAAATCCAACTAATCATAGAAATAAGACATATATTTTGAACCAATGGATAGATATGATATATTTGAGCACTGTAGACCTTCTTGGGAGCTTGATCTCAGGATATAGAACCTTTGCATCTTCATCTCTTCAAATTTCCATGGCTTTACCAACATGTACACACCCTAATACACTGTCAGCCCACGTATGTACACACCCTAATACATTGGCAGCCCGCGTATGTACACACCCTAATAAATTGTCGGCCCGTGTAGTGTACGCACCCTAATACACTGGAAGCCCACATATGCCTCAAAATTATGGTTTTTTAGTATTCACTATAATTCCAAGAATTTCGCCATTAACCCTTCGTACTACCTCAGACTTTCACAACTTCAGGTGTATCAATGAGTACTTGCAATAAGCCTCACACAACAAAAGATATTCAATGTGTTGAAGTGTGATTAAATGAGAGAGCCTTGCCTCTTATTTATACTTTCATGTAGCATCCCACTTTCCTTATTTTAGGGAGTTCTCCATTAACTTTATTATTTAAACAATTTATTTTGCAAACACTTTGACTTTTTGGGGCTTCTAGATGACTCATGAGGGTCCTCCAACTTCACATGGCCATAACTCTATAACCGTGAGGATTATGTGACGTTCCACATACCACCGATAATGGCATAACAAGCATTATCAATCTAGGATAATTTCAATGAAAAATTCACTGACCTTCATCTCATTATTCCACAATTAAGCATGGGTTCTCTACCCATAATTCTAGGATAACTCAATCCACAAAGCGTCTTCCCGTGAGGGATTTCATTATAAGGGGACCACTTTGGAGTTCATCCATTTGTACTTACCATGACAAGACGATAATGAGTCATATTTACATCAAACAAACTTGGGTCCATTACCCAACTGATGCAGGAGCATCACTCCAACCCAACAACGCGCCAACTAGACAACACATCAAAGTGCATTCAATAAGGGAAGAGGAGACAACCCTCTCATTTTCCCCTCACTTTCAAATTTTAAATTGTATTTAAACTTTGTAAGGCTGGAAGAGCCACGCTGATGCCTTTGTGTAGGTAGGAGATGAAGTCGCCTTTAATGGTTGACAGGTTGATGAAGATCTAGATCTGATTTGGGATATATCGAATTGATTGTAATTCGATGTAATTAATGAGAGTAGGTATCTTGGACGAAAAGGCTCGAGGAACCCCTCTTTTGTAAAATATCTTTATATTTGGAATTCATTAGACAAGGATAGAACAAATTAGAATAGAGGAAGAGAAGAGAGCCGATACTCTGTTGCAATTCGAGATTTTGTAAACATTGTAACATACATTCAGATTAATATAAAGAGAAGTTTGTCTTGCATATGATTCTATGTGTTTTATGTGTATTTGATGAAAGTCATTTGTGTGTTCATTTATGCTATAGATGTATGTTAGGCTCCATCTACAGAGATAAACAAAATTTTCTATATGTGATTTCTTTGATTTTAGTCTGGGTTCTTTGTGGCTTAATCCAAGGGTTTGCATGACAGAGTGTTGAAGACTCTGTGAGCCAGTGAAAATAGTGAACATATGATTTCTGTGGAAGTCAGGAAAGAACGTTCCAGGAGGGAACACCAGAAGAATCATAAACTCAAAGGAGAAGCATTAGAGTTACTGAATACTCTGGAGGTGAGACTATGCAGAGGAGGGCACAGAGAGAAGACATAATCACTGAGGGTTCTATGAAGCTTTGCCAGGAGGGCATCGAGTGAGTGAAAATAGTGCACAAGAAGAACTCTATTTCAAGTTTAGAGATAAGGGAATTTTCTAGGAGGAAGACACTTACAGAGTTGTTGAATACTCTGCAGGCTCAACAAGGAGTGCTTGAGAATAAGTTGCCAAGAGGGCACTTATATCTCTTTGAGGGACAAAAGGGACAAAGAACTTTGAGGTTCGAGTAGTTGAAGCTCAAGGAGACATAGTTGATGAACACTTTGGAGGAAGACCTGTGCAAGGAGTGCACCAGGCCAAAACTCAGACAAAGTGTTGAAGACAACCAGTTGAAGTTAGGTGGAGCACAAGGAGTGTGTAGGGAAGCGAATTGTTTCAAGTTCTTAAGCTCAGGAGGAATAGTACTTTTGCATACAAGGTTCCTAAAGAAAGAAGAATAAGGTCGAGACACTTCGATGTCCAAGCCATAAACAAGCTCAAGAGAGGTAGCATGAATTTTCACGTAGAGCATAAGTGTGTGTAGGGCCAAGGTAAAGTTTCATTGACAAAAGATTAGGAGGGAAATCATAAGTCGAGACCCAACAGTCGGGCTCGCAAGAGGACAATCGAAGGATGAGACATTTGAAATGTTGGAAATCTTTCAAGTCAAGAAGAAATTTAAAGAACAGGAGGAGGAGCGTTGGAAGCCACTAGGTCAGCTATAGAGGAGGAAGTATGGACCATTGAATCTCACGTCCAGACACCCAGAGGAGTGCGCAGGAGGAAACCGATCTTAGTCGTAGGATCTGGGAGCGCGTGGGAAAACAACTATTGGATCCAGGGAATGTGCACAAGGTTTAACCTTGTTGGAGTTGCACATGAGAGTGGATATCGTGAAATGAAAAGTCCTGAAAGCATCGAGACCGTCCATCGTCAGAGGATAGGTGGAAACAGATCAACATTTTGTTGACTCGCGACTCGGGGAATTCAAAGGGAAGAATTATAAGAACTCACAAAATATGATTTCGCGACTTGATCTGAGACATCAGATAGAGGAAGGAACTGGGCCTTCAGATCTGAAGTATCGGGAGTTTGAAACTTAGGAGAAAGAAAGTGAATCACATTGGGAGTTCCCGATACGCGAAATCGTGACACGCTCGGAGGTTTGGCCCTAGGTCATAGCGAGGGGTCATATGGAAAGAGGGTAAAGTCGGGGATAGCAAGTTCTAGGCCCTTGTCGGGATTTTGGAGGTCGGGAGAGTCAGGTGACTCACAAACAAAGACCCGATATGTGAAATCGTGATGTGCCTTTGTTTAGGCTCGTGGTCACAGCCCGTGCTTGCGTGAGAGAATATTGCACCTGGTGCTTGTTTGCGCGGGCCGAGTTGCGCAAGGACCTATGGATTTTTTCATTGGATTCCAAAAGGGAATCGAAGAGCTACTGCAGCTCAGATAATTAGTGTGATCCTTGACCAGGAGGTCGGTGGACCTTGCTCAGGTAGGGGGTCTACGCCAAGTGGTATCAGAGCTTAGAATTTGTCTATGGGTCATAGGAAAAGGAAAAAGGAGAAGTTGGGAATGATATCAATTGTAGAGTGAACAACAAAATTTCTAGGAAGGTAGGTAGAGGAAGAATATGGCTACTGAAGGCCATGAACTTGGTCCAAGAGAAGACTGCCAGTAGAAAAGAAAGGCTAAGATAGACCAACATCTCAACGAGATAAGAGCACAAATGGAGAAGCTTGCATTTAAAATGCAGCAGGATGCTAAAGTGCATTTGGTATATGAGTGGCCCATGAAGAAGACGGTGAAGTGGCTAGTTAAAATATTGTTGGCTAGAGGACATCAAAGGTTGTTGAGAGTGTGGCTAAGGTATGTTGAAATCCTCAGAGGTGAAGAGGATATGGTTCACATATGTGAGCCAGAAACTGGGAAGAGTCTCAATGATGATGAGGAGAAGAGATCAAAGAAGGTTCTCAGAAACTGCCAGGTGAGTAGTGAGGAAATTTCAGGTTGCCTAGAGGGCAATGCGAAGAAATCAACCAGAGACCTCATAACCTGCCAGGTGAGCAGTGGAGAAAGTTCAGATTTCTAGGTGGGCAATGAGATGGGATCATTGGAGGATCTCATAGATTTCCAGGAGGGAAGGGCATAAATCCCAGATTTCCAGGTGGGAAAGGGAGAGAAGATGAACTCAACTAAGAGTTCATATTAGTAAGGAATGATGACAAAGGAGGATTAGAGGAGTATTCTGAGCATTGGGGGAATTGAGATATTCCTACCAAGAATCTCAATTGAAGCCAGAGAATGTGTTGCATATGCAATGACAGAAGAAGGACAACCAACAGTGACTATCATAAATGAATAAGAGAAGGAGAAGACACTGACGTTTTCCCCAACTGAAGGAGAAGAGAATTCAATAGAATTGCTCGAAATTTTCAACCAAGAAGATGAAAAGGAGATGACTACAACACTGAAGCATGCATACGAGGAGGAAGAAGACATCACGGACTTTGTTGATCTGTGTGAAGAGTTGGAAGCCCTAGAGAGAAGGGTGATATTGCAAAGTTATCACATCCAATAGATCATGTTGGAGACAGATGGAGCATACTAGCCCAAGGAACAGTTGGAGGAAACTGGAGATATGCATATAGTCAAGCTGTCAGAGGAGGAAGCTGAGCAACAAATCAGTGATGAGACTGTAGAATTGAAGTCTGTGGTAGGGTGGAAATGTAAGGCCACAAGAGATGGAGAAAATTGCAAGGGGGATCAAGTTGATATTCCCATCAATAAGGAGGGAGTCTAGTGGAGAAGACTACATAAAGAGAGCCAACCATTGGAACAAATAGACAGGGAGATAGAAGAAATCAGAAGGTTGATGTTGAGGTTAGCACATGAGACTTTCAACAAGGAGAAGTTGAGCATAAGGGAGCCTTCCATAGCAGCAGGGAAGAAGCAACAACAACAACAAATCAATGCAGCAGATGGACATATCCAGAAGAGAGTTTGGGATCTAGGTGGATTTTCAACAGAGTTGGGAAGCTCATGAGCAGGAGCTCATGATTTTTTTGTAGCAGTGGAGTATGATGAAGGAGCATCACTACAACCCAGCAACGCGTTATCTAGACAACACATAAAAGTGCATTCAAGAAGGGGAGAGGCCACAAACCTCTCATTTTTCCCTCGCTTTCAAATTTCAAATTGTAATTAAATGTTGTAAGGCTGGAAGAGACACGTCGATGCCTTTGTCTAGGTAGGAGATGAAGTTTCCTTTAATGGTTGACAGGTGGATGAAGATGTAGATCCGATTTAGGCTAGATGGCATTGATTGTAATTCGATGTAATTAATGAGAGTAGGTAGCTTGGAGGGAAAGGCTTGAGGAGCCCCTCTTTTGTAAAATATATTTGTGTCTAGAATTCATTAGACAAGGCTAGAACAAATTAGAATAGAGGAAGAGAAGAGAGAGTCGAGACTCTATTGCAATCTGAGATTTTATAAACAATGTAATAGACATTCAAATTAATATAAAGAGGAGTTTGTATTGCATATGATTCTATGTGTTTTATATGTATTTGATGAATGTCATTTGTGTGTTCATTTATTCTATATATGTATGTTAGGTTTCATCTGCAGGGATAGACATAATTTTCTATCTGTGAGTTCTTTGATTTTAGTCTGGGTTCTTTGTGGCTTAATGCAAGGGATTGCATGACAGAGTGTTGAAGACTCTGTGAGCCAGTGCAAAGAGTGCACATCTGAGTTCTGTGGAATTCAGGAAAGAACGTGTCCGGAGGGCACACCAGAGGAATCATAAAATCAAAGGAGAAGCTCAGAGTTACTGAATACTTTGGAGGTGAGACTGTGCAGAGGAGGGCACATAGAGAAGACATAATCACTGGGGGTTTTGTGAAGCTCTGTCAGGAGGGCATCGAGGGAGTGCAAAGATTTCACAAGATCTCTATTTTGAGTTCAGAGATAAGGGAAGTGTCCAGGAGGAAGACACTTACAGAGTTTTTGAATACTCTACAGGCTCAACAGGGAGTGATTGAGCATAAGTTTCCAAGAGAGAACTTATATCTCTTCGAAGGATAGAAGGGACATAAACCTTTGAGGTCCGAGCAATTGAAGCTCAAGGAGACAAAGTTGTTGAACACTCTAGAGGAAGACCTATGTAAGGAGTTCGCCAGGACAAAACTCAAATGAAGTGTTGAAGACAACTAGTTGAAGGTCGGTTGAGCACAAGGAGTGTGCAAATAAGCGAATTGTTTCAAGTTCGTAAGCTCAGGAGGAATAGTAATTTTGCATACAAGGTTCCTATAGAGAGAAGTAGAAGGCTGAGACACTTCGAGGTCCAAACCACAGACAATATTAGGAGAGGTAGAATAAATTTTCACATAGAGCGCAAGTGTGTGTAGGGCCGAGGTCAGGTTTCATTGAAAACATCTCAAGAGGGAAAGAAAAAGTCAAGACCCAACAGTCGGGCTCGCAGGAGGACAATCGAAGGTCGAGACCTTTAAAATGTTGGAAATATTCCAAGTCAGGAAGAAATTCAAATCTCAAGAGGAGGAGCATTGACATCCACTAGGTTATCTATAGAGGAATAAATATGGACCGTTGAATCTCACGTCCAGACACCCAAAAGAGCATGCAGGAAGAAACATATCTCATCCATAGGATCTGGGAGCGTGTTGGCCAACAAATGTTAGATCTAGGGAATGTGCACAAGGTTTAACCCCATTGGATTTTCATAGGAGAGTGGATATCATGAAACATGAAGTCCCGAAACCATCAAGACCATCCATTATCAGAGGACAGGTGGCAGCAAATCAACATTTCGCTGACTCACGACTCAGAGAAGTCAAAGGGAAAAATTATAAGAACTCATGAAATCTGAGTTTGCGACTTGATCTCAGCCGTCGGATTGAGGAAGGATATGGGTCATCAGATCTGAAGTATCAAGAGTTTGAACCTCGGGAGAAAGGAGGTGAATCACATTGGGAGTTCTCGATACGCAAAATCGCGACGTGCTTAGAGGTTTGGCTCCAGGTCATAGAGAGGAGTCATATGGAAAGAGAGTAAGGGTGGGGCTAGCAAGTGTTAGGCCTGTGTCAGAATTTCTAAGGTCGAGAGAGTCGGGGTGACTCATAAACAAAGACGCGATACGCGAAATCGTGATGTGCCTTTGTTTAGGCTCTTGGTCATAGCCCATGGTCACGTGAGAGAAGCTTGCACCTGGTGCTTGTTCGCCTGGGATGAGTTGCCCAAGGACTTGTGTATTTGTTCTTGGGATTCCAGTAGGGAATCGAAGAGCTGCTTCAGCTCAGAGAATTAATGCGATTCTTGACCCGGAGGTTGGCGGACCCTGTCGAGGTAGGGGGTCTTCGCCACCAACCCTTTGCGCTACCGAAATTTCTTCAAGTTTTGACATCAATGAAAACCAAACTTAATCAACAATATCGATGGCTTTGTTCTCGCAAGTCACTCGTCACTTGGAAAATTTTCACTGAAGAAATGATAGGACACTATGAGGACACAAGGAGAAATACCTTCTTTATCCAATTGATAAATCTCATGCAAAAGGGTTTCATTGCAGAGAAAATTGATAACTTCCAAAGATTGAATATAAAGGTAACACATATTCCATATGAGCACCTGATTGATGTATTCATAGGAAATTTAAAGGATAACATTCAACATGAGGTTCCCCTTTGGGAACCCAAATCTTTGGAGAATGCATTTAGGGTGGCGAGAAATGTTGAAAGTAAAAATATGGCTATGGCTACTAGAAGGACTACTCCTAACATCTATTGAGAGAATAATGTTCCTTCTTCTAAAACACCTCAACCTACAAGGTTGACACCTCAACAATTGGAGGAAAGAAAAGAAAAAGGTTTATTCTTTAATTGTGACAACAATTACAGTAAGGGACATAAGTGTGGCGAGAAGAAATTATTCTACATAGATTGTGAGGAGGAAGAATAATAATAACAATAAAAAGAACCATCTCAAGATGAAAATGTAGAAGAGATTTCTTCTGAATAGTTGATTCCCACAATATCATGTCATGCATTGGCTGGAATCAACACTCCTCAAACCCTCAAGATCGAAGGATATATAAAAATGAAAAAATTAATTGTCCTAATTGATTCTGGTTGTCCTAATTGATTTTGGTAGTACTGATAATTTCATTCACTATAAATTAACCAAATCTCTCAATTGCTTTATATATCCAATGCCAGAGTTTCAAGTAATGATTGCAGATGGAGGAACTATCAATTTCTCAGGAAAAT
>SNQJ01S0015306.1:160662-177608 GCA_010110895.2 Picea sitchensis | reverse complement strand
ACCAATCTGCAGTTTCAGAATTCTACATATATTCTTTGTTACATCGGTTATTTTCTTACATTTTTTCCTCTCCCGTTTATGTTGTGAGTTTTCCACTGGTTGGAACTTTACTTTGTAAATGGCTCAATGTTTTTCTCTCATCTGACCCCTTTTATGAAAATATGATACAGTTACGGGAACGAGCCTTAGATTTGCATCTATATGTTATTTTTGCAACTGTAAGTTCTCTTTTATAAGATCAAATTGAGACAGCACTTAATCTTTCCTAAAAATCTTTTATATCTTTATTGTTCCCCCATGACAGTTCCTACACCAACTCAACCTAACGTTGAACCCGGATTATTGAACCAAACACACATCGCCTAAAACCTCTTCAACACTATCCTTAAAACAACCACTAACCAGGCCGATCTTGAACAATCATGGGCAGCCATTGAACGTGACATAACTATTCAGGAGCAGTTCGAAGCCAGACAACCTCAACGAAGAAATCTCCCTTAGACTCTTTCTCCGAAGGTTGACATTTTCCATTCTCTTTACCCTAACCACTTTCGGATGCCTTGACACTGTGCTTTTGAGCCTTAAGTACAGACTCATGAACAACATGAATAATGTAGGATAAAGATAGAAGAATATCGTTGCATCTATCTTATTCTTTCTAACCTAGGTAGTGCATATTCTGTGTTTGTATCTACCTTTTATGCCATGCAAGAGGATCTAGGGACATCTCATAAAAAACCCAGCCTTGAGAATTTTTGTGATGATTTGATTAAAGAGAAAGATAATCTTGTACAACTTGGAGTGATCAGCATTGTAGGTACCTCTAAAAAAGACTTAGTCATCCATCAGAAAGATAAATCCAAGAACCCCAAGAAGCAACATCCTCGCCACAATAACAAGAAATATAAGGGTCCCAAACCCACTCAGACAACTTTCGCTCCTAATGGTGACAAAGGAGCAAAATATAAAAGTAAGAAGACTGACATGCATTGAAAATTTTGTGATAAAGATGGTCATGATGAGTCCAAATATTTCAAGAAGATGGAAGCTTTAGAAGAAGTGATGAATAAACACAACATCAATATTGATTCTACTTATTCTTCTTCTTTTCATGGAAATGTACTTTTTACTTCTGGTTTCTCCTTCAATGCTTCTACTTCTTCTTTTGATGAGTGGCTTATTGATTCTAGAGCATCTTATCATATGGCTAACGATAGAGACATATTTTCTGCTCTAAATGAATGTAACACTAAGAAAATATTTTTTGGTGATGATAGATCTCTTAGTGTTGAAGGATATGGAACAATTCAAGTAGAAAACAGTCATTTCAATGATGTATTATGTGTTCCAAATCTTTGTTGTAACCTTCTATCAGTATATCAAATAACTCATTTAGGTGAAGGTAAAATATTAGAGATTTCACCTCACCAAGTTGTGATCAAGGATCTAAAAGATCCTCAGAATGTTCTTGCAACAGAAATCGTTGATGATATTACCAGGTTGTACAAGTTTGACAACTTTGGGTCATCATATTTTTCATCATTTTCTGTTGCTTATAGCGATGATTGAGAAAACTCTGGCATGAGTGGTTTGGTCATCTAAACTATTGCTCATTGCAACAACTATGTAATCAACATATGGTGACTGGTCTTCCTCTTGTTTCATGCAGAAATGGTGTTTGTGCCAGTCATTTTCTTGGAAAACATCATCGGGAGAGTTTTGACAAACGTGCCTCTTATCATGCCTCAGGCCCTTTGTAGCTTGTTCACAGGGATTTTTATGGTCCACTTTCTTCTCCTTCTTTTTCTGGGTGCAAGTATTTCTTAACTTTCATTGATGACTTTTCCATATGTATTTGGGTTTAATTCTTAAAACTTAAGAGTGAAGTCTTTGACAATTTTTTGGCCTACAAGGCCCTTGTAGAAAAGAAATATGGAAATCACATTCAAAATTTAAGAATAGATAATGGAGGCGAATATGTGAACAATAATTTTACAAGTTACGGCACTACACAGGGCATCCAAATGCAACACACTATTCCATATACACCACGACAAACTGGTGTTGTTGAGAGAAAGAACCACACATTAAAAGAAATGTCTAATTGTATGATCCAATATAAGGTACTAAGTCTAAATTATTGGGCGGAAGCAATAAACTGTGAAAATTACATAGTAAATCACACTCCCACAAAGACTCTTAAAAATATAACACTGGAAGAAGCTTGGACTAAAATTAAATCAGATGTAAGTCACTTCCATGTATTTGGAAGTATAGCATGGGCTCACATTCTTGATGAGAAAATAAAATCATTGCAACCTAAAAGTGAGAAGTGTATATTTGTTGGTTATTCTAAAGATGTCAAACGTTATAGACTTCTTCAACCACATTGTAATGAAATTATTATTAGAAGAGATGTTAAATTTCATGAAAATATTTTGGCCTGCGAGCCTAATTCGATGATTGTGCCTTCCTCGACCTGCGATCCATCTTCGATGCTTATTCCTTCTTCTGTTCCTATTCCGGTTTTTTATTTAGATGATGACAGTGGGGATGAAAATCCACCTCTTCCTGCTCACCTTCCTCCAGATGATTCCTTTGAACCTGAACCAACATCAACTCCACAACTTCCTAGATGGGTCCATTCAAAACGAGAAGCAACTGGTGATCTTGTCGGTGATATTTCATATCAACGTCAGACACGTTCATAGTTCCAGCGAACCTCTTCTCTTTTGGATCAAGTTTGAGAGACTCATGATCCAAAGACAATTGCAGAAGCTTCAAGTCATCTAGATTGGGATACAAAAATGAATGAAGAGTATCGTTCTTTAATGGCCAACAATACTTGGGATCTTGTACCTCTTCCAAAAGGAAGAAAACTTGTAAGATGTAAATGGGTCTACATAAATAATTATGCATCAGATGGAAGTGTTGAAAGACACAAAGCTCAGTTAGTTGCCAAAGGATTTTCCCAAGTTGAAGGAATTGGCTATAATGAATCTTTTTCCCCTGTAGCCAAAATGAATTCCATCTTCCTTGTTCTTTCCCTTGCTGCCTCACATAATTGGGAGGTCCATCAGATGGATGTTAAATCTGCCTTCTTGCATAGATATTTGCAAGAATAAATATACATGGAACAACCTACTGGCTATGTCCAGAATGAATCTAGCCTTGTTTTTCACCTTAAGAAATATCTTTATGGTCTTAAGAAAGCTCCCCGAGATTAGTATGCCAAACTGGACAACTTTCTTATTGACACCAGATTCTCTAGATGTCATTCTGATCCTAATGTCTATACCAAGAAAGTAGGAAGCCATATCATAATCGTTGTCCTATATGTTGATGACCTTATCCTTATTGGTAGTGACTCAAAACTTTTAAACCATGTGAAAACAAGCCATAAGAAGAAATTTGAAATGATATACTTAGGTTTTTTGCACTATTTCCTTGGCCTCCAAGTTTTGCAAACCAACGAAGGAATTTTTCTTTCCCAATCTAATTATGCTTGTGACCTTCTTCGTTGCTTTCACATGGATGATTGTAAACCAACCCCTTCTCCATTCCAGTCTGGAGTCAAGCTTACTGCCACATGTATTTCTCATGAAGTTGATGCCACCCTGCGCCGTCAGTTAGTTGGTAGCCTCTTATACTTGACTCATACCCATCCTGATCTTTCCTTTGTTGTTGGTATTGTTTCCTGGTATATGCAAACACCCCATGAAATCCATTGGAAAGTAGCTAAAAGGATACTTCTCTATGTTCGTGGTACAATTCATTTCGAGATACATTACAGTTTAGGGGGGACTCCTTTATTGGTTAGTTTCACTGATTCAGATTGGACCGTTGACCCTGATCATCGGAAGTATACTACAGGTTAGGTTTTCAGCCTTGGTTTAGGATGCGTGACTTGGGATTGTAAGAAACAACATGCTATTACACTTTCTTCAACAGAAGCAAAGTGCCAAGCAATGGTAAATGCAAGTCATGAAGCCTTGTGGCTTCGACATATCCTTTCAGAGTTTGGATTTTAGCAACAACATTTGACCAGCCTTTGGTGCAACAATCAAAGTGCCATCAATCTCGCCAAAGACCCAGTTCAACATCAATGCAACAAGAATATCGAGCTACACATGCACTTCATTAGAAATCCCATTCATGATCAAGTTATTTAAGTGCTCTTTTTCATAAAATTTTCACAAAATCTCTTACAGAAGCAAAGTTTTCCAAACTTCGATATATGTTAGGAGTTTAGGACGTTGTCATTAAGGGGGGATAGACTCTAATGCCTCCTTCCTTCTCCTATTATGTCACTATTGTAAGTCCTTCAACCCTATCACAGGTTGTTGTTAAGGGGGGATGTTAGGATATTTAGACACTTAGGAGTTAGTTAAGATCTACTTGGTCTAATGTGTCATTAGGTAAAAGTATGTTTCTTAGTGCGTTTCTTTAGTATGCATTAGTATGCATTTGTAGTTAGGAAATCTGATGGTCATGATATGTTCCTGATATAGAGTGATCTAATGGTTCATATTCTCCTTGATCTTAATGACCATTGATCCGTAGATTAAAACCCGATTGGTCCATGATCTCTATTTAAAGAGCATGGAAGGTCATTTGTTGATGATTGATTGTGAGAAACTCTCTTGTAAACTCTCTTTGTAATCTTTTTCTTTTGCATTAATAAACTGCTCCAAGTGGTTGCGTTGGCTGGGGCCGTGGATGTTTCCCCATAGGGATTTTACCATGTCAAAAAATCGGTGTGTTGATCTTTGATCTGGTTACGTGAGTGGTTACTGAAGGTGTTCTTCCTCTGTTGGAATACTTGTGTTGTAAAACTAGGAGTTGCTAAGGAAATAGGAATTAGTAATTTGGTTTTTAGTATTTTCATTTAAGAATTGATGCATGAAAAGGGGAAGCTACTCATGTCAACAGATAACTTGGTGACAATAGGGTCTTTGTAGCATGAGGCATCCAAGTACATGCTTTAATTTGAAATTTTTCTTTGTGTGGAATTTTTAGTTTCTGGTTCAAAATACCCCCATACACTAATCCATGTGTGAGATAGGGATTAGTAGAGCCAACAAGAAGAATCCACCAAAGATCAAGAATTTTTGAGTGAAAGAGGATTTTGCTCCAAGAACTTTCTCATATCTTAGTGGAAATTGAAGATAGATTTGCATCTTAGGGAGAGATAGAGAAGCCAAAGTTCCATGAGACAGATTTACAACAACCAGATCTAGAATTATTCTTTGATTATCCTTGCCAATATGCAAGGGAGTCCAAAGAGCCATGGACAAAATTCAATGAAGAGCATGCATTGGAACATGAGATTGAAGAATTTCTTGAAAATTTGTACCTGGATCCTTTGTACAAGATCCAAATGTTTGAATATCTATAGGGTATGATAAATAAGGACATGCAAGTCAATGATATTGATGAAGAAAATAATCAAATGAGTATGGGATACATTGAATAATGGCTCCAGACAATCATCATGATAGAGCACCACTTCCTCCTTCAACACTTATTCACATCAAAACAATCATATCATCTGGCCTCTCATATCCATAAAACCATCAAGGTACATTTCCCATACTCGGATATGAGTGTATTCCTAATCTTTTTGTGCACATGGTTTCATTGGAAATACTCCTATACTTGAGAAGAGGTTTTTCTTTTTCCATATAGGGTAGGGTAGTGAATAAATTTCAATAAATGTTGCATGCAATTGTTATCTCAACAACTTAGTCTTAGCAATAATAAGGTCCTCAAGTTGGTTAAATCCATTTATGTTCATGCAAGAAACCAATGACAACCAACATAAGCATCAATCCTCTTCAACAACAATATTTCAATCTCCTTTGTGCATTCAAGCTAACACAAAGACAACACCAAAACTATCATGCTAAGTAGTTTTCCAGATTCTCCATGATTTGCTAATGTGTGAATCCTCTCCTCCAATCTCTTCAAATTATCTAGAATGGAAATCCTTTCTTCTTCAAGATCAACACTATCATCCAAGCTATCATCCAGTTTTTTCTATTCAGATATTTTTCACTCAGCATGCAAATTTTCATATATGGAGAATGGTGCATCCAATTCAATATTTAAACATTGATATGAGGGATTATGTGTAGATGAACACATAGGAAAAATAATATCACATGTATTCATCTCTCTGCAAACAGTTATGAAAATATGTGTTAGAAAATAAGACAATTTTTTTCTGAGTCCATTGCACACAAATGAAGGAGAATCGTGAAAATCCGCCACATGGGTTTTGTGGGGGATGATCCCATTTGGGTTTATTCAAGATGGTTTCCAAAAATTCTGAAGGATATAAGTGATATGAAAGATTATATTAACTAATATATCCCATAATTTTTGCAGATGAGATTGAATATATGTGATCCATTTTGTTTTGTTTGTTAGATCCATGAAAAATGGATTTGCGAGATCTTGATTACATTGTATAATATGTGAGATCTTGATTACATTGT
The DNA here is from genome assembly GCA_010110895.2 of Picea sitchensis. Classification (NCBI taxonomy): domain Eukaryota; kingdom Viridiplantae; phylum Streptophyta; class Pinopsida; order Pinales; family Pinaceae; genus Picea; species Picea sitchensis. The sequence goes on along the minus strand of SNQJ01S0015306.1, from coordinate 171,108 downwards.
ATAATATCTGAGATATTGATAACATTTATTACAGTTGATGTTCAACACATGCCACAAATATGGAGAGGAGTTGATATTATCTCAACACATGAGGATCAATGATAAGCTCGATAGTGTTTCTCTATCAATATTATCACTGGCATCTCTTGTTGTAAAGGTGAATCCAAACTTGAATGTAGTGTTGACAATGCTCCTTAATGCATACGATGGTTTCTATCATTGGGAACATTTTTTCCATTCGTGATGGACATATTACATATGTAGACTTTTGAAATTTTGCAATACTTAGTCAGCAAAACAAACAAATACTGACTGATGCATTGGTACATGCTATGAATGAGGACTATGTAGAGATGACAAATGATTTTACAAGACTGGGTTTCCTTGCTCCTGGCACCGACGTAACTCCTATTATTCCAGCATTAGAAGAAATATGACATAACTCGGTTGGGAAAGGACTTGTTAATTTTAATTTAACAAACTTGTATACTAGTATCCAATATGTATTCCTGCAATTTTTTCTCTTGTTATTCGGTCATTGTTGACTCAAGAAGGAATTTTTTTCACTCTTCAACTATACTTCAAGTTTCTTGAGGTAGCCTAACCATATTTGGTGAAACATACTTTGAAAGACCCAAATCCAACATTACGAGAGTGCCTGTAATATCCCTAGGCCTAACCCAATGATAAATGTAAATGCAAATGTACTTAAGTTCGTGAGCTGTTTGATATCATTTTTGTATGCACCTTTCATGGCATAGTGAGCGCATGTAATGCGCAATAAAATGAGGAAGTGTGCATATTCTAGGATACCGCGTGCAACATCTTAAGTGCGTGCGATATTGAGGCCAACAATCCTTTGTGTATATGCTATGTCTATAGGTTGGTGAGCCAATTTTGTGATGATTAGGCCAGGGAGCCTAGATGTTAAAGGCAAGTGCGCCTATATTTGTATATGTCTCATCATTAATATAAAATACATCGTTGCGTGCATAATGACCATGATAAAAGAGTATGGGGGACCAAACTCCACTAGTAGGGAAAGGGTGGGGGCTAAAATTTAAGGAAAAGGGGCTAAGTTAGGGAGCTTAAGCCAAAAAGGAATATTATATTAATATTTATTAAATCATAAAGTATGGATAATTATTTTATCCTAAGTTCTAAAGTTGGGGACAAGTGGGCCAAAGTAGCTCCCAACATGACAAATGTCAAGTTGGGGACATGCACACATATTGTTTGGACTTAGTTCATTTTCCATCATTCATTCATCCATTATTCTTCCAGTTATCCATTTGAGCCATACCAGGATCATTCACTCACGTAGTCAACTATCCTCCATACTTCCTGCCATTGTATATGAACCTGTATCCATAGCCATTATGTTTGTGTAGATGGTTAGTTTGGGAGCTGGATTGAAGAAGCGGGTTGTCAGGCCCGTGGGATATTGAAGAGGTGGGTTGTCAGGCCCATGAACAATTATCTGGGTGAGAGAATTGTTGGGAATTGATTTCCTAATGGTGATAAACTACAAATACAAGGCTTTGAGATTTCCTGTCATGCCTGTTGCTGAATCTCGAAAAGGAAGTGGGGCAGCAGAAGGACTGTTGAGCAGAGAAGGGGCACACTTCCTGGGTGGGACATGCATGTGGGGAATGAGGGACTGTAGGTTGTTAGTTTGAGTTGGCAGCTGTGACGAAGTATTTCCTGTTGTCTATGAACCATTAGCCTGGCTAGGAATCCCTTTACCCGGGTGAAGTTTAGTCCCAGCTCGGGGGTGACTCACTCTTGAGAGTGATGAACAGTGTGGTCTAAGGATGGGAGGTTCGTGGAAGGTCTAAACGTAGTTGGTGATATTCTTACCAAGATAAGTGTCAATGGTGTGATAAATTTACATGTTGCATTATTATTTACGTGTTTAATTTTATGGGTTTATCCTATGTGTGGTTATATCTGTCGTTATATTTATGGTTATTTATTGAATATGATGCATGTATATGTTTACGGTTATTTCAGTATGAATCCGTGCCTTTACAAATTGTATTTGTTTGTTTACGTTATATATATAATTTATGCAAGAGTTTTGTGTGTATACGTATTAATTTCATGTCGTTCGAAAAATGTATGTGGCATAGCTCAGTTAGATGTTGGGTACGTTACAGTATGTTCCATAGAGAGAATGGAAGCATTCTCCCGTGTATCATGGCCCGACCTGGGTGGTCGGGGATGTTACAATATGGTATTAGAGCTTCAGTTTTCAACACTTAGATTGTATGGGCCGAGGAGGTTGAGTTGAAGAAAAAATTCACAGAGGATTGATTTCTAAGTGGCCAAATTTCGAGTTGCAGAGCGTCCATGGTAAAAAGTAACAACAATTGTGCGGAATTGGGAAAAAGCCCCAATTTCTGTTGTTAAATTCATGGGAATATTGAGAAATTTGGCCATGTGGTGATATATTATTTATTTAATATCTGTTCTAGCAAATTTAGACCTAGAATGGGTCGAATTGGAAGTTACAGTGAAGCCATGACAGATGGAGCGAATTCAATAATTAAAATTATTAATTCGTTAATTGAGTTTGGGGAAAATTCGTTCTAGAAATGTCAACCCACAACAATTTGTTTTTACAGAGGTTGAATTGGTGTTATCAGGGTGAAATTGAGTAAATTTCATAATTGCAGAATGTCTATGGTAAATTGGGGAAAAAGTTAGAAAAAAGCCTCAATTTCTGCAGCGGAATTCACAAGGAATTGATGTGCATACAAATGAATGTGCAGAGGTGGGATCACTAAAAATGCATGATGCGAAGTAAAAAACCCATGCTATGCAAAAATTGGGCACTGTGCAGAAAACTATTGGTCTGCGGGTGCGCACGCTAAATTTTGGCGTCGCACGGAAAAATGTTGGTGTGCATCTGCACGCACTAAATTTTGGCATTGCGCAGAAAAATGTTGGTGTGCGGGTGTGCACACTTAATTTAGCATTGCACAGTGTGCATACACATAATAAGGTGTGTGTGGTGTTCACACACATAATAATGGCGCACGTGGTGTGCACAGTATTGGCAGAGAGTAGAGGAGTTTGGTTGGTGCGTGCACAATATGAGTATAAGTTGTCACGTGACAGTATAGTAAATCGTGCGCACAGACTATCGGTGCGCGGTAGGGGCGTACTAAAATTTGGTATGGTGCAATGCGTAGAGTAAAACTGTGTGTGAAATATCAGCGTGCAATACAAAAGTGGTGCGCAACAGGTAATAGTGCAGGAACCAAAACTGCGTGCGGTGGATATTGGCGCGCGACACAAAAGTGGTGCGCACAAGTTATTGGCACGACAAAGAAGTGATGCGCAGTGGTTATAGGTGCACGGAGCACGATTTACCTTGTGGTGTTGCTGTGCATGGTAAATATGGTCATACAGGTTTAAATTTGTGCATGTGTAGTCGTTTGGAGGGTGAACAACAACGAAAAACCAACGATTTTCTGCGATGTTTTATATCATTTGAACGTCATCTTTTTGTAGCACGTTTTTGAGGCCCTTAAGAGTGTTTTTAGCTACGCAAAAACCACAACAATAGAATGTACCTAGGTACACTTTGTCTTTGCAACTCAAATAAAAGAGCCCAGAGAGAGATTTCTAACGGTGTAAATCGTTCGTCAAACAGAGCTTTTATGAGAAAGTTACAACACAAACAATGGAGGGTAAATTTTAAAACCCATCTAACTTGCAAGAGCCATAACTTTCTGCTCTAGAATTAGATTGAGGCACAGGAGTTGACGATTGAAAATGTCAACATAATTTCGCTCGAAAAGTGTTGCTAAGCCTATTATTATATAAGACTAAATAATGCTAGTAGGTGGGACCCCCTTGAACTTTTGAAGATGATGTCTATTTATTTTCAATGTTATGATGATGTGCTACAAAGTTTTACATGGTTGATGAGAATATGGTTGTCGTTGATATCAGTAAGTTTTGAGATGTTGTTCTTTCATGATACTACAACCTGCTATTGATTTATGGTATTTGTTCTTCTCACACCTGTACAATTAAAATGTTAGTGAAAATTACAGAAAGACAATTTGAGGAAAAGCAAAATACTATATCTAATGAAAAAGAGGCCTAGCTCTGCGTTACTATATGCATGAAAATACTTTTTGATAGTGGTTAAGTCCTAGCTAACAAAGAAATGCCTATGAAATATTGTTAAGTTACATTTTATATGCATATGGTGGAAATTTTGGTGGCGCATTTGGCAAGGTGATAATGCATTGGTTATGCATTGCTTAATGGAATCAGTAGCTGATATACACATGTTATAACATTGGTGGCTCATGGACGTGATGGCTTGAGTTTTTATGGTGATTATGTTATGTTTCGGCTTGATGTTGATCATGCTATTTTCTGATGATTCTATACATGATCGTTTAGATTGTGTAGTGGTCAAGCGATTTATTTGAGTTATATCGGAAATGTAAACATAGGTGGCGCATTTCGCAAGGTGATTGCAAATGGTTGAATTATTATGTGGACTTGGATTATTCTATGGTTTAAATGTGTTGATACTATCGATGCACTGGTTGATTAATGGTGTTAATGGAAGGCTTGTTGGCATGTACTGTGGAGTAAATGAGATGAGGGTGGATGCGACGTACATTTACTGCACATCACCTTTACCCTTCCTGTTGGCCGCCACCCTAGTCAGACTATTGTTTGATCTTGTTGTTGTGTTCACGCTCCATATTTTTAGCAGGGTTAAACCACTCGACCACCCCTCGTATTAAGGATTTTGATTAACAGGTATGTCTCTTTTGGCCATTCTTGACTTCACTCAGGTTATGAAATGATTTTGGCTCAGTTGTGTGGGTTTGTGTTTGTCCTGAGTGCTGAAATTGTGTGGAATTTTTTTATTTAAATGGAAAATAGATGGTTCGGATTTTATCAGTTAAGTTTGTTGGATTGTTAGTCTTCCTAGGTGATAAATCCTTGTTAACACTACATGTTGGCTTAAGGGTTTTTGGTTAGATGATTGTCTTCACAGTTATTGGGTTTAATTAAGAGCCATGTTTTCTTGTTTCGGCCTTGCCAAGGGAAACTCCCATCCACAAGCACCACAACCCCTTGTGCGTACACCTCCGGCCTTGAATTCTCACTGAATTTAGTTTCGTTCCTTCTGTGAAGGCTACTGTGCAAACCCTTAACCCTCCAGGATGGGGTTGCATAGGGAAACTGTCACACCTGTCAAGTGGTTTCAAATTATTTTGGTCTATTACCTTGAGTACGGGCTCACCCGTGGGTCGTATAGCCATCATGTTGGTATGGCTTCCCATCACTGCCTCTGTGATATTAGCATAAACCTTGCATTGCTAGTTTCTTTTTAAGGTCAATGTCACCTGCATTATGCTAAATAACTCAACGACTTTAATGGAAGGGCCTCTACCCTGTGTCGATTGGATGTCTGGTTATACATATCTACTATGGCTTGTTCGGTTGGTTGTTCCTCTACCACAATGGAATTTGTTAGTTGATATACAGTCACTAATATTCACACTTTTCATTTTTCGGTTGATGGTTGGCATTGGTTACGAATATTGGGGTTTCTCATGCAGGTCGCGCTCTGTATAGGGTGTTTTGCAAAGTAAATTATTGGACTGGATATATCTGTTGCATCTTCTATTGTTAGTTGAATAAACCTGAGTGCGCACAACTTGGTCAATCATGATTGGCTAAATCAATAGCTCGACACGATTTATTGGGTTATATTGTGGTCGTATATTGCTGTGTGATTAGTTGGATTGTTGCACCATGAAGTTTTCTTAGTTGCACATCATGCGTAGTATGGATGACTTGTTTTCATGCTGAGTGATATCCACTAAGTTTTAAGCGCATTATTGATTGCAAATTGACCATTGTTGATGACAGGTGTGTTGGTTATTTGGTTCGGGCTTTTAGTCACATTGAGTTGTTTTGTTTTATAGTGGCATGGTTACGTTGCCTTGGCAATTTACTCCTGCATAGCCTGTGTCTAAATAGTGGTTGTTTGGTTGTATAGTCAATTATCATTTCAGTCGTGGCATGTGAGGTTTTGATTATCTTGATTATTTTTTACATATATATATGGGAACAAATATCATTACAGACCTTGATTGGCCTTATTACAGAAATAGTGACTTCATTATTATTTATGAAATATGACTTCTTTGGAGAAATGTGTGGCAGTGGTGGATGTTAATGATTACAGATTTGAAATGAGTGTTGTTGTTGATTTTTATAACATGCAGAATGAGCGAACAAAGGGGACACAACCTCTTACAAATTATGTGAAACACTTACCTTTAATAATGGCACTGTATTGTATATTTTATTATTGGACAGTGAACTAGTTAAATACACAAGAATTATTACTCAGTCATCTGGTTGTTGGTTGATTTTATGGATTGCTTGATTAATATAATGAATAGTAAATGTTCTTTTTCGCCTCTCATTATCTCATTTTCCGCTAATTACAACCCCCTCACATATCCCATGTTCATTTTATTCACCCCCTGTTATGATATTGATCACAACTAAGAAACTTTCTGTGTTAGATTGGATAAAAATGGCATAATTATGTGTGGATTGCAGTGAGGTTTATTGGTTTGCTTACAATTGATTGTTGTTATCATTGAGCAGTGATATCTCTTCCCTTTCATTATATCATATTTTCGCTAATTACAAACCCCTCATGTATCCATGTACATTTTTTCCACCCCCCTGCTCATTGATTAACATTAGAATAATTGGTATGGATTGGATTGCATGAGCATGATACATTATGAGCCAAATATATTTTGTATTTTAAAGGAGTTTTCATGCATGGTTATTCAAAAGAATATTTTCTAATTGTTAACATATGCAGGATGAGTTTTTTTCAGTTGGGGAAGCCATGGCCGAGGAAACAAAGGTAGAGGTAACTGGAACCGAGGGCCAAGGAGGCCTAGGTTCTCAATACATTTTGATGTTGATTCTGAAGAGCTTGGTCAATTGTTCCATGCTAGGTTATTTAATTGGATTGGACAGGAAATAGTCCAACCGAGGCCTAAAATGCCTCCCTTCCAAGCCCCTCAAGCCCCCGGTATACCTGTGCCTCCTCATGTCTCTTTACAACCTGAAGTCCCAGAAAACGATGGGTGGAAAGAGATTGTTCACCCGGTAGTTTCACAACACCGTGGTTGGAAAAACTTAACCTTTCCTACTCCCCCAACTTTGAACCCCATTGCCCAAGCTTCCCCTAACCACTCATCAGTGAAATCCTCCCATGCCAGCAAGATATTGAAGACTGAATCCCACCATGCATCTGGTAAAGTAAAAGTTTCTTCGGCCCCTTCCTCCCCTCCAATGACTCTGACAAATCCATGTCTTCACGGATGCATTTGAGGGATGATTGTTCCCATGTGATCATTGAGATAAAGCATAAAGGCTCTACCCATCTCAAGGAAATTTCAGGGAAATCAGGATGTGACTGCAACAACCAAGGACGGGTTGCTTCACAGACTAGAAAATATGGATTTTAAATTTTATGTTATTTATTGTTTTATGATAGTGGACTCCATAGATTTTGGACAACATGTTTTATTTTGATATATGAGTATTAGTTTGAAATATTTTCAAATTTATGAGCTAAAATTGTGAAAGGAAAATATGTTTTGAAGGGAGGCACAAGGGGTGTGTTTGCTTAACAAATGGGTTATGTTATGATGTGATGATTGTTATCACTAAAGGAGTCACAAGGGGTTCCCACCTATTAGTTATTATTTAATTATGACCATATTATGATTATTACTTTTTCCCCTCTCCTTAACTAAAGTTAGTTAAGGCTTTATGTTATCTTAACTAATAAGTTAGTTCAACTACTCTAACCAATTCTAAATTGTTAAAAGTTGAACTAAGGGGAGGAACCAGAGGAGGATAGAAGCACAAATAATGCTAAGGTTTTCTCTTTGAGTTTATGTTGAGATAGTTAAGTTTTCATTCATTCATATATTCATCATAGCCTAATTCTCTTTTGTGATAGCAGGGTCTTATTGTAGACAACAATATTTAGGGCTGAATCAAATCATTCAGACACTTGTTCTTCATAGGTGTTGATCTCTCTTTGATAGTCTGTGTAGAATTGTTTGTTTGTGAATTAACTTTCATGACTGATAAAGGCTATTGTGCAGAGTCGAGTGGGAAACAATCTGTGGCAAGTTGATCCAACTTTTAGAGTTCAGTTTTGGTTTTCTATCAGAGGTCCTTTTGTATGTTCCATCAGGGGTTTCTAAGCTTGACTTTGGTCCAAGATTTAAGTGTGAAGTTTTGTAAATACAATGACTCTTTGGTGAATTGGAATGAAATAAAGGATTTCTTTATGTCTCATCTATCTTGATTATGATCTTGGTGTCTTTAATTATGTTCTTACATTTATTTTAGCAACTCATATTTTCATAAAAATACATAAAAGTGAATTTCCAACAATCTTTTTGTTGATAAAATACTAGCCTGAGAACTTGTAATTAATACTTGTGAGTTAGGATATATATTTTTTGTTGGCTATAAACATAGGGTGATATTCCCGTCTACTTTACTTTAGCCAAGTAAATTCTGAAAATGCTTGAGTAAGATCAATTCATATCTTGTCCTCAACATTTATTTGGCGACTGTACTGGGGAGATCTTTAATATCTCTCTTGTTAAATTCTATACTCGATTTTTCATCGATGCATCTTTCTTTTTTGTTTTGATTCTTTCACTATTTTTCTATTCATGACTGTTCCTGTTGCAAGACAGCCCAATCTTGATCCTGGTCTCCAAGACCAGCACAAAATTGCTTTGAACCTGTTTCATACTATTTTAGACACTGCTAGGACCCATGTCGAGCTTAACCGTTCTTGGGCAACAATTGAAAGAGATATTGGTGTTCAAGAACAATTGGAAGTTAGACGTAGGCAGCCTAGAAATCAACAGTAACCTTTTTGTTTCTTCACTTTTGGCCTTTCTTTCATGTCCTTAGATTCTCATTCTTCTAGAAGAAGAAGAGGCTTGTCACCTGAAATCAACCCTATTGTTGAAATAGGAAGAAGAAACATTGTGTTATCTTCCCAACAAAGTTCTCTAAGGAGAGCTTTATCTGATTCGCCCAACTCAACCTTCTTTCCTCATATATCATCCATAAGATGGCATCTAGTGGTGGCTCCGGTGGCACTGGAAGTGCTCCATATCCCCAATATTCATTGTCATCAGTGATTGGTAGCTTGTACAACCACCATATTCCTATCCAATCTACGACAAACCCCACCAAAGTCATTAAAAATTATGGCCTTTTTCAGTTCGAAGAAGATGCCATGACCACACCATGGCATGTGTCCTCTCCTCTTAACCTAGCACCTGCTACTCGCCCGCTTTCGAATTTTAAAGAGAATTTTCCCAGGTTTTCAGGAAATAACATTGTCAGTACCAATGAACACCTAGTGGCATTTTATAATTCTTTTCATAACATAGGGGCTAACGACAATGGCACTCGCATGCGCTTGCTTGTAAATTCCTGGGAAGGAAAGCCTATGGCCGATTTCTTTGACCTTCCTCCTAAGATATTGTCTACTTGGGAGGAGTTGATTTATTGGTTCCGATCCACTTACGAGAAATTCAAAATCCCCGTTGAGAAGTTAAGGGAGTACAACAACGTCACTTACAAATATGGTGAGACCATCAGGTCCTTCAACTTGCATTTCACCAAGTTGTATAATCAAATTCCCGAACTTATCCACCCTCAGAAGCAAGCTGCCTTCATGCATTACTACAATGCATTGCCTTCTCCTTACCATCACAGGCTTGAAGAAAAGGCCATTGATAATCTCGATTTCACTCTGCATACTTGCTCGGAGTATGAAGAACAAATTGAATGAAATGTTCTACCCTAGGGAGAATCAGTTAGACAGACATATATGTCTGCTCTCTTACAACTAGTACAAGATATGAACAATCGTATGATATCTTTTGATCACGTGTGAGGTAAGGAAGAGCGCCAGAGACAAGATCTTTGGTAAAAGACTAGAAGCTACTATTGTTGTCCTAGATTCTTTCGAGCCAGAAGATTCCATGGTCATAAATACTAGGAACATATCCTATGCCCCAAAATGAAAAATTGACCCTCCTCGCAGTTTTCTAACCCGAGTTCATCTTCAACCGCTGCTACGCCCCAAGTTCCCAAAGTTCCTGAGAATCAAGGAATTACTCCTTCGCCCCCCTCTTCCAAATACAATATCTTGAATCAATTGGCCAACATCAAGGCAGATGGAACCCTCCTAGACATGGTTGTCATCCCTGAACAATAGATGCATATGAAACAATTCATGGAAGGAAAAGCTTCCGTTGTAGCCAATATTTCCGAAGACGTAACCGAAGAGGATTCTTCTGTAAATAAAGTAGGTGTACA